>JAJFDI010000059.1:0-194899 GCA_028637685.1 Xylariaceae sp. X3-2
AAACACCCTGCGAGATCTAGGACTGCGATCCGTACCACACGAGCCCTGCTGCTTCACAGGCCTGGGTATACTTCTGTTCGTATACGTCGACGATATCGTCCTGGCCTACCGACAAGCCGAACACTCCGCCGCGAACCAACTGATCGACCAACTGAAGAAAAAATACAGTCTCACAGGAGGAGAAGATCTGCAGTGGTTTCTAGGCATGGAGGTTATACGAGACAGAAGCCAACGACTAATCTGGCTATCGCAGCAGTCGTATATTGAGAAGATATCCAAGCTACGAGACAACGAGTCAACAGCTCACGCATCCACCCCCATGAGAAGCGGCGAACTCCTGCCATACAAAGGAAGCGCGTCCAAAGAGAGTATTCGGGCATACCAGAAAAAGATGGGTTCTATACTATACGCAGCTGTGGTGACACGGCCAGACGTTGCCTTTGGAGCCTCAAAGCTCGCCAGGTTCAACCACAACCCGTCACCCGAGCACCACCGCGCTGCCGATCGGCTCATCACCTACCTGATGCTCACCAATCACTTGTCACTGCAATTCGGTGATAGGGACGACTTTGTTGTGGCGAGTGATGCATCATTCGCAGATGACAGCACGGATCGCAAGAGTTCACAGGCATACATCATGACCTTGTTCGGGGGAGTTATCGGATGGCGAGCAAATAAACAAGATACTGTGACTACCTCCACCACAGAAGCTGAACTACTCGCTCTTGCCCAGGCTGCAAAAGAGGCCATGTTCGTGGCACGATTCCTCAACGAGATAGGTGTGAGCCTTACAGATACGAGTATACGGCTCCAGTGTGACAACCAACAGACCATTGGACTGGTAACCAAAGAGATCGCCGTCCTAAGAACCAAGCTCAAGCACGTTGACATCCACAACCACTGGCTACGCCAGGAGATTGAGGCTGGGAAGATCACTGTGGAATACAGCCCCACGAACGAAATGATAGCCGATGGGCTCACCAAGGCCCTGCCAAGTCAAAAGTGGGAAGACTTCCTGAATAAACTACGTTTAACTACACCACCTGGAAGAACACAATCTAAGGGGGTGGCGAACCCATCAATACAGTACTCAGAGCTCGAGGACCTTTTACCCGGGGGAGAGCCAACCACCTGGCCACCAGAACATTAAGGCCAACCGCTCACCCACAAGTGATGACGTCTCCAAGGAAGGACAGGGACATACCCAACGCCAAACGCACCACAAGACACCTAATTCATGTTCGTCCACTGAAAAGGCTCCATCGAGGAGAGCATGGGATTGTACTGCACAAAGGGAGCAGAAGTAGTCGAGTCACCCTGTGCCTCAGTCACCACAGGTTGCGGCGCAGCTGGAGGAGTAGCCTGCACTGAAACCA
This sequence comes from Xylariaceae sp. X3-2, assembly GCA_028637685.1. Taxonomy (NCBI): domain Eukaryota; kingdom Fungi; phylum Ascomycota; class Sordariomycetes; order Xylariales; family Xylariaceae; species Xylariaceae sp. X3-2. Next base: position 1,377 of record JAJFDI010000059.1, read on the forward strand.
CGGGCGCAGAAATCACAGCAGAGGGAGCAACTGAAGCACTCGTACCACTTAACTTCTGAGTGGCCGCAGCGTACTCTTGCTGAATGCGCTGCATCTGCTCACGAAGTTCTTCAAGGCGACGTGCATCCTGGACAGGGTCCGGGGGAGGAGCCTCTTGACGCTTCTTCAGGGCATCTTGACGCTGTTTCTCCAACAAGGCCTCTCGAGCCTCATCCTCAGCACGCTTCTTCTCTGCCATCTGTCGCTCCCTCTCCTCCTGCTCACGAAGCATGTTCATCTCATGCTCAAAGGCATCCTGTCGAACCTTAGCCAGAAGAGACTCAGCACGCTTGGCCTCGGCCTCCTCTCGCAGACGCTGAGCCTCTCGACGAGCCTGAGCAATTCCTTCCTGACGAGCCCTCTCCATGAGCTCCTGGTGAGAGACAACAGGCTGCACAGGCTGGCTAATGACCACCGCCGAGGGACCGGAAGCACTTGGAGTTGACGGTGACTGCGCAACAGGAGGGTCCTTGGCGGCAACAGGAGTAGCGAGCCGCTGAGCAGCAACCTGCCGCATGATGGCCTCGTCATTTTCACGATTAAGTTGATCCGAGGCAGCACGCTGATCATAGGCATCAAGAATGCTCGACAAGGCAGCAGCCCTAGGAGTCTCACCAAAGGCCTGACGTTCCTCCACGAGAAGCTTCTCAACAAAGTCCCGGCGATCGGATTCAGCCTTCATTTTAGCGGCGCGCTGTTCACAAACGTCCAGCATTTTCTTGATTGTGGTACGCCAGCGGTTCAACTCCTTTTTAGGAGCCTCGTCCTTAACCAATTGGAGAAATGTACGCGCCAGAGGTACGATCTGGGGATCACTGAAAACATCGACTATGTCAGAAAAGGAGACAAGTAGACAAAGGAGCGAGAAAAGGAGGACTCACAGCTTCCGGCAAGGATGGCCATGCGCACACAGATAACAACGCTGACCCTCGCCCACAGCGAAGGTGCAGATGCCTTTGCCGCGACCTCGAAGGGCACTGCGAAGGCAGCCAGCACAAGGCTCAGGCCGAAGGATACCGGTATCAATCGGATCTGGCCGGCGCCGTCCACCAGGGGTCTTCTCATCGTCACCATGAAGCTCGGCGTCATCAATGACCTCACGAGAGTCGTCCTGAGTCTCAGGCTCGCGAGCTGTTTTCTTGGCACCATGACGCTTGCTGGAGGACTGAGCCCCAGAACCTCCCGGAGAAGGTTCGGAGTCGGTGTCAGCGAGCGAGGAGAGAGTAGAATCAGAGTCCTCGCCACCCATGAGGGGATGAGAAGTGAAACGACGACGCTTGGAATACGTCTTGAGAGGAGTACGCTGCTTCTTTTGAGCAGCGGCCTGACTTGACTCAGCCTGATTATCCCCGCTCGAGGAAGAAGAACTTTGAGGATTAGAAATCCGAGCCCGCCTAAGAGGAGGCAACTCGGGGGTATCGTCAGCAGGGCCCGACGAACGAAGAGAACGCTTGCCAGACATTGGGATGAAGAGCGTACACTGCAAGCCTCATAGAAGAACGAGAAGATGAAGGAAAAAGAGCGAAGAGGAGAAGAAGAGGGCGAGCCGATGAATATAAGTCCACTGGCGACTAGTCCAGGCCACAGAAAAGCGCTCAGTGCACACCAGACCCTCGCACTGAAGGGTATAACGATATGTGCAAGGGGCTGGCAGAAGGAGAAGGAAGACCCCATGGTGTCCATTGAAACGTGCGTTCGACGCGCAACACTACGACACCTTCAGCTCCAGTATAGCGAGAGGCGAGCATACAAAACATCATATTCAACTTCACAGGCCTACCTGGCTACGTGAAGTGCTCGCGAAGCTAGCTGGCGCACTAGGACAGGCCTCTCCAGCAGGTCCGGGCCAGTCCTAAGGGGGTGTGTTGGATTGGACCGGATTACGTAAAGGTGTCTAGGCCGGAACAGGAAAGGACTACGGGTCATGTGACAATGGGGCGCATGGAAAGTGGCTTATAAAGAGTGGCGCAGTCGCACAAGATTTGTAATACAGAAAGTATAAAACCTACATAATTTGGCGAGCCTTTGGCTTGGCACCCAGTGCTCGCCACCACGAATCAGACCCACTTTTATTCACTCCAACAGGTTGGCCCCTCCCGAGCTCGGCAGGACCCATTTTGGTCTAGACCGGTTTTAGTGAACGGGTAGTGCATTAGTCGTTTCCAGGCACCCATGCAAGTATCGGCCTTGTACTTTTCTAGCGTTGAGATTAGAGCCCAGTCGCCGGACGGCGCCTATCTGTTCCGTACGCTGCGCTAAGCCTTTAGTCTGTCACCTGTGACGCAGCATTATCTAGCGAACGCTACAGTGAGGTTTCTACCCCGCAATCACTACATCTGTACCTAATGAAGTCCATATTTCCGAAGAGCTAGGGCCGGAAAACGAAATATACTTCGTCAATACATCTCTTCCCTTCGCGGGTCCCCTTCAATTCGAGAGGGATGACCTCCTGTGCTCCTGCTCGAGACAACCTTAACGGAGAGGAGAGAGTTCGGTTCAACTGCGTACCTAAGACAGTACGAAATATACAGATCGCAGGCATCGCAACATCCTGATCAGGTACGTGTTAGTCATCCGAGAGAATGGATCACGTCTTATCTGCGGAATGAACATCTTCCATTCCCACAACCTATCCTTGCTACGACCACCCGCTTTTAAGTACGTGGCGGCGACCTGCTCCGTTCTCTCCCTCTGATCTCACTTGGCTTTGATAACGCATCTGCTAAGCCTAAACATCGGGCTCCATGGACGCTTGACGGTTGCTGTCCTAGTGCTTCTATACTTAGCACAGCTCGTCACGCGCCTCGATGTTCTTATCACCACCACACGTGCCTTTTTTGCCGCCGTCCCGACTCCAAGACTACTGCTCCCGTCTCGCCCGTCTAATATCCCGAGTGCCGGCGTGAGGCCTGGGCAGTGGACACCCATTAGCTTGCCATCACGTAATAGAGAAGCCCTTCGAGGGACGAGCGCCGGCTTCTTCGACGTCATGCTTTCATTGTCCTGTTTTGACTACTCCGTACCGATCAGGTGCTGCAGCCCGCCTATACATTGAGAATAGGGGTAGGGATGGTGATGTGTAACTATCCGTCTCGAGAACCACCATCATGACGACGAGCACCAGTCAAGCGTCCCGACTTGGAACAGATTTCACTTGTCTCTTCCAATGGGGGACACTGCTCGTTCCGCATTCGATTCTAGAGTGGTGATACAGCATGACGCTGTTTGTTCTGGGGAGTCAGGACATCACAGAGATACATCATATTACATCACGAAGATCGCCGGGGCCCCAGATTTTCATCACCGTTGACATTGACACATGAAACGGGGAACACCACCCGATTCGCGCCTCGCAGGACTCCGTAAGCACTATCATCTGCTTCGTACCATGTCCTGCTCGAAACTTGGCCTGGGGCACGGGTAGAGCTTCCGAGTCCTGACTGACAGACGCGTGGTGCACTGCACGCTACGAGTACTCGCAGTGCTGCGTACGGATTACTCGTCCTTCGCAGAGATCCTGGTGGCAACCATCAGCTGGACGCCTGAAATGTGGCGTAGCGAGGGTATATTAATTTAACAACTTAATTGCACTCCCAAGCCTTACCCGGACACAAGGCTGTACGAAATTATGCACGGCAGGATGTGAGCGTTACATCGTTGCTTGCCCTTGTACGCTACGCGACCGAGATGCAAGTCAAACGCACTGCAGCACAACCGATTCATGTATCAGCTCTCGCCCGCTGCCTGTTGCCATTGGTGACTTGCCAGAATTCATATCTTGCCTATGAGCAATGGGGTGCCCTGAAAAGATTTTTCATTGGCAGAAGCAGCTTTTCAACCCACGCTTCCATCCCACCTGGATGCTACACATCGTCAGTAGAGTACCTATCATCTACTTGATCCTTGTCGTGTCACCGCGTACTGCGGACTGCGTACCCGGATAGTGTGTCTACCCTACACTACGCTGCATGCCCGAGTCTCGAGTGCGGCTGACCATCTTCTGCCAGTACCTGTGCTGCGTTGATGCCTACATATCTAGCAGGTATTCTGGAGATCATCGCCAGTTCACGTGGGCTCAGAGGATGAGAGTGTCGCAAACGTGTACCGGAGCTGTCCAAATCACTGAACAGCCTGCACAGAGACCGCTGGATGAGTACGGCGTATTATTCTCCCTTGGATGGGCTTCACCGACTACTCCTGCATTGCTTACCATGCTCGGTTCTCAGCTGCGAATCTGCAAGGAGAAGAAGAGTTTCAGCATTGCTACGTCCAAACCTCTTCCATGTCCTATTGGTGGTCGCATATCAGGTATATCACCTCACATTGCTTGCATAGCCAGCTAATCTGGAGCAAAGGTGAGAAATCTGGAGTTTGAATCAATACGGGAGCATTGCATGTACAAGAAATTCGCTTTTTGGAAGTAAGGAAGTAAGTCCACTCGCCTTGGAGTATCATCATTCACGGCATTCCCTTTTCACACAGCTCTCATGAGAATTGAAATAAGTTTATCAGTGGCGTGTAGATGCCAGCATCGTATCAGACTTATCATGTGTTGCTCCACATACAAGCTTCAGGGGATATATATCCAGCCAACAAGCTGAATGACGACGAATAGTACGAGTAGGAGAACTCCAATACCAAATCGATATCAAAGGTAAACTTGACGGGTGCAGTTTATTTCTCCCGATGTCCTCTTGTAATTCAGGGAGTTGCAGCCACCAACCGTCAACCTCAGGGAGGGGGGATGGGTAGTGTACATATTCAATATGGGAAGCTTCGACTGTTACTTCTCGAATGTCGTCTTGACTGCCGATGCAGGAACCCAGCTTCTCGACGTGATTACCCTACAAGATTGTCGACCTTTTCTGCCAAAGCCATCTTCCTCTCTCTCGTGGCCGATCCTCTGCTTGCCATCCTGTCTCTCTCTACACAACAACACGAGGCTGACCTGACTCGACTACCATGGGTTTCTCCAGCGACTTGTAGGATTTTGTTGCCGGACTCAGTAGAGATGTCAATTCTATCCTATGGCCAGTCCCAGACGAGAACGGCATGTATAGATTCAAGGACAAGCGGCCACACCGACAGTCCTCCCAGTACTCGTCCTCCGAGGGCAACTCGGGACCCCTGATTGCACCTCAGCCGAATTGTTCCGTCAACCATCACATCGAATGGCGGGTTTGTCCCCGGCGAATATCACGCCTGTGCCTCAGGGCAGGCTTGCTCGTAACCGCCCTCGTCTTTTGCATGTGGTTCTATGGTCCCCATGCGTTCTTCCGTCATCGCATCGCCTTGTCGTCGGATTACAGGTTCCAGTGTGACTTTCCACTCCCTGTCGACCCCCAGGCCCGACCGCATGAGATGGCGAACACATTTGCTAAATACAAGCACTTTGGTGACAAGTGCAACATCTCGTCTCTCGAGATCCATCGTCCGTATGATCCTATTTGTCCCAACAGGGCCGCCATGTTGACGGCGATGTCGTCCGGTGGCCGGATCGGACGGGATGCACCCTATATTCCACGAGGGTGTGATATGCAATGGTATACGACGGAGGAAGTGTGCGAGATTCTGGGTCGTTTCTCGCAGATCGTTCTCGTGGGCGACTCTATGTTACGGCACGTCATCGGTGCTCTGAATATCATAGTACGCGAGGATTTGGGGTATGGCGGTGTCACGGATTGGAATTTTGATTCTCGTGAAATGTAGGCACACAGGGGTTTCATGAGTTTGAAGCGTTGTGCTGATGATTTTATTAGGGAACGGTGCTTTTGCAACGACCAGTTCGATGTCACGGACTGCTCGGTTCAGGGGATTTATAAGACGGAAGATGTTATCAAGCATAGCCCCTTGAGCTTGGTCTGTCCGAGAATACTCGCTGGATGGTCCACCGACTTGCGAAGTATGCCAAATCCTGGACAAATTGATGGTGGGTAAAGTTACTTCGTTGATACTAATGTGTTATACAGTGGAACAGATGGTCCGCTATCCCATGGAACCGATTGAGCTACAGCGTTTGGAGAAGGCTATCGACACGAGCCCCAGCTCGCGGAAGGCGTTCATCCTCGGCCACGGACTCTGGAACAACCTCGAAATCGACATGTCGAAGGCCTGGCTGGACACCGTGCTCAAAGTGATCGACTCGAAGCTGAGGCTTCGCATGCGACTCCGGACCCTACGACAGGAGCAGAACATGCCGATCCTATTGATGACGCCGAATGCGGCCGGTGTGAAGAAACCGGACGAGTTCATCGTGGCACAGGGGAATAAGGCGCTGGTCCGATTCGAGCATGCCATGGCTACGGAAGCGGCTAGGCAGAGGATTGATCATCTTGGTACGTGGAATATGTCGATCCAGGCGAATTTGTATGATGGGGTTCATATGGATTTGAGGGGGAACTTGCTTAAGGCTATGATGGTTGTGAATTGGTTGAATTTGCTTGAGGCGTGAGGGGAGGGATGAGACGGAACCATGAGCTAGGCAGAAAACCCCTGAGTTGATATCATATATTCATGACACCAGCCTGAACGGTGACAGATTGGACTCTCAAAATTCAGTTAGGTGTGAGCTGTCAGTGTTAGATTACCGATTATATCAGATGTTTCTATTTACCACATTGAGGAGTTTATGAGATGATATCGCCGGATCTATCATAGCCATAGGGTGTAGGGTCACCGGTAGCGTCCCAGTGGCGCCTTGTTCTACCCCTTTCTTTGCGTAGTCTCTGATGTTGGTTTTCATACATCGTTGTATTTGTGAAGTCGGATACTTTCGTACTCGAATGATGAAAATAATAACCATCTTCTAAATCTCAGACTATGTTGTGAGATTGACGATAATCTCGGCTTCCACGTGTTCAGTCCACGTAAGAACAAACAGGACTCACTCCCTTATCAACCACAAAACCAAATCTTTCCATTATCATATTATTACAAGGCCAACCAAGCCCATTATATACCTGTCTACTGACCTACCTTCAATCTACCCTTTCCATGCAAACTAAATCACTACGACCACCATCCCAACTAACACGATCACCACCAACAACAAAGCCACTACCTCCACCACCATCCAAACTAACACAACAACCACCTAAAACAACCCACGACAAAAATCAAAAACCCCCCGTCCCAAACGTCTCCCCAAACCCGCCATCCACAAACCCAGCAGCAGCATTATCCCCCACGCCCACACCGACCAGATCCGCATCCGGCCACCCCATCGTCATGGTATCCCACAAATCATTATACATCCACGACTTTTCGCCCTCTTCCATGCCGCCCATGGGGACCGTATGCGGAGGCCCCACGAAGCCGCCCGCAACGCCCAAGCTCGAAAACGCGTTCCCTTCGTCCCCCGCGGCGGCAGATGACGAACTGCTGATACTCCCGCTGCCGGAACTCGTGCTTAGGGATGATTCCCCCGTCCAGAGGGGTAGGTACCCCTTTAGACTCCCGTTGAGCATGGGACAGATGGATTGGAAGTTCTGCGCGGCCCATTCCGCGTTCTCGTTTGCTTCGTTCGCGGCTGCGGCGGTTGCTGCGCTGGCTGCTGCGACAGAGGCGTCGAAGGCGGCTTTCTTTTCTTCGAATTTCGCTTTTACGGAGCGCAGGACGATGCGGAAGGCGTAGAGGGTGTCTGTTCTACGCACGCGGTTTTTGTCTTCGGGCGTGGGGGGTGGGGGAGTGGAGGCTGTGTCCAGGTCGTCGATCAGGGTGCGGAGGGTCTCGCCGAAATCGAGGATGGACTGTCCCTGTGCGACGTCGTAGGTTGGGCAGATACTGAGTAATGGGAAGGAGAGGCGGTAGGCCATTAGAGTTGCGGTGATGATGCGCATGTAATCTGCGCCGCCGAAACCGCTAAGGGAATGCGGCGGAAGAGTCGTGAGGTGGGTGAAGAAGGCGCGGACTTTGTGCGCCGCGTGGAGGAGACGGGTGGGTGAGATTGTTTCGTCGGGCCGCTTGTTGATTGCGCGCCGGGAGACGTTTATTATGGGGGGTACGAGTATGAGGGCTTCGGTTACGAGGGTGTTCATTAGGATGCTTGCTGTGGTGTGTTAGGTTGCTGTGCCCCTGAGAGTGAGTAAGAAAGGGGGAAATAAAAGGGGGCGTACAGGTGTTTGCGAATTTTGCTGGCATGCGCGCTTGGAAATCACGAAATTGCGCCTCCAGATTCGCGCGCATTAGATCGCGCTGCATCTCGGCTTGGTGGTCGCGTGGACCTCTGGTAAAGACGCGGAGGACATCCGCGAGCTCCTCGAAGATGTATTGCTGGCGCACTTGCCAGACGAGACGGTGATCTTGTTCGAGCGGGCTGAGTTGCTCGAGGACCTCGGCGCTGCGGGCGAGTTGGGGCCCGTACCGGAGAGTCGAGGTTTTAGACCAGACGGATGTGAAGCTTTTCGCGTTAGTATGTGTGTTGAATTTAGCGCTCTATTGTGAGCGCATGGAGCAAATAGGGGGCACGACCACTTACCAAGATATGGCGTAGAAGCAAGCCAGATGAGCGCGGATGTTCTCGAGGCTGGGACAACGCGCGCCTGGTCCTGGTTGAAATAACTCCGCCTCTCGGTCCAGTTCTAGATCGCGGACTATATCGACGGCCATTCGGAGGTACTGGAAGGCCTGCTTATCTTTTGGTCGTAAATGAAACGGATACCTGGCCTAGGGTTAGCTACACTCGTCTTCCGTTTTGATGAATTCAGGCTGAGAGGTTGACTAAGAAGCATGGACCAGAAAGGGGTCACCCTTTGTTGTGGTCTCTCACACCTCATGCATTCCTGCTTGATCAGAACACCAGTTCCGATCAATTGCCAAAGACTTTGGCCAGAAAGAGTGACTCGGACTCACCAAGAGCAATATATCAAAATTCCCTGTAACAACTCCAAAGACCTCTCACCACCCGCGACAAACTTAAGACCAAAGACCTTCCGAAACTCCTCATCATACAGACTATGACCCTGTAGACTAGTCGAGCAGCTCGTCACAGCCAATATAGCCAACAATACGAAAGGCGAGTTCCGCGCAAGCGACCTCACGTCCGCGTCCTCAGGGAGCACGAGAATCGGCATGTACGGGAGCATATCACGGAAATAAGACAGCAGCTTCGAGGCACTATCCAGGTTAAACTGGGGCTTGATGCCAAGATTCACCAGCGGTTTCGAGCGCTGGGACTTGGATGACGTAGTGCCGCCGCGTGGAGCCGAAGACGACATGTCCGCGAAGTTGAAGTAATTCGGTCCAAAGGGCGGCATGGTGGTGCCGTCGCCGCGGAGCTGCTGCTCGACCTCTTCGTCCTCGTCCAAATCATCCAGGTAAGCCTCATGTCGTCGACTTAGGGCCTCGAAGTCGTCCTCGGGCTCGTCCATTACCGGCATCTCAAAGTCGATGCTGAAGGTCTTGCTGGGACCCGGTGGCGGCAATGTTGCCTGAGCGCCGCTGTTATCCGGTGAGTCTTGGCGTCCATGGGATCATGTGTGTGCGAGATGACTCGACACGCGAGCGAGACCAATTGAGAAGGACAATGAAGAGGAACATGATTGCGATGAGATGAGGCCATCATGGGATGAAAGAGATGAGATAGGAGTAAGTTAGAAGTGAAAAACAGCACTCACGCTCGCCGAGCAGTCCCATTGGGTCTCCTGGTCCGGGGACCCGTGCGAAAGACACATTCGCGCTTGAACTCATAGCATCTGTTTACAGGCTAGTGTCAATGATGAGATACCGATACCGTCTTGGGAGCACCGAATAACGACAATGTCGAAGCACCCCCTTGTACTTATTCCACGGGGACAAGGGGAAGTGTGAAGGAAACGCCGGAGGCGAGCGGAGATAAGACACGGGTAGTAAGAGAGCTGAGAGATAGTCCGTCGGCAGATGGGCAAAGGGGAGAGAGAGGGGGCCAATTGACACCATACCGCTTGCAGATACCCGACTGCGGCCCAGACTGGCACTTTATTTTGGCGGCGCGACAAGCCTCGCAGGCATAGTTCATCTTGGGCCTGTCCTGGGCCCGTTTCTGCTGCTCCATCGCGGGCACCGTTGGCACCGTTGGACCGGGCGGATGTGGGTTTTCCGGAATGGGGAATTTCTTGGTGAAGGTGGCACGTCTCACAGGGATGACATGTGGCGAAGGAGATGAGGGAGAGTGGCAGGAGGAAGTAGCAGAAGGAAGAGAGAGGGATTGCGATGCGTAATCAAAATGACTATGTTGCTAGTGCATGCGGGCTGTGAGAAGGGGCAGCGGTTGTGGTATTCCGTCAGGTATGTAATCCGTTAGGTACACAGCAAAAGAACATGAGAGTCCCAGACCGTACGAGTGGAGGATGAGAGTGAAGAAGGTGAACTGCGCAAGCTGCTCCTTCTTCGACCTCGGCCCACGCCTGCCCCAATAGCGTTGCGTAGCGCAGTTTTTAGGGTCTCTTGCGCTAGAATGGCAGGTTAGGCACACGGTAAGGCACGGCACGGTACGGATCACGGTACTTGCAAGCTGCGCGCATATGTAATCCGTCACCCGTAATCCGTACGATATTTCGTAGATACGGTGCGACAATCCGCAAGTCGCAGTGCCCCCCCTATGATGAGTCAGCGAAGCATTCCGTAGTCGCATGAATTCTCCGAGCGCGATCGGCGTTGCAAAAATGCTCTCCACTCGAGCTTAGGAATTATTACTCGAGCGTCCTGCCATCTTATCGTCACTCTCCCCGTTCAGTGGCTAGGGGCTGCGCTACTAATTTTGGCTCGTTTCAGTGAGATCAATGACAGGCATTCGCTTCTTTGGATCATCATCCTCATCCTCATGATCATCTACGAGCATGGCTTACCTGAGATTCACACATGATCGATTCGGGAGACATCCAGAGACTGTCAGTAGGAACGCGGAGTCAAGCACGCAGTTGCACAACGAGATGCGGGTGTCAAGTGGGCAATGGAGAACCAGTGGGGTTCTCCTGACTCACTGTAGTGTCACTGTCGATCACTGTCGCGATCACAAGCTTGAGAAGAGGTAAACACTGAAGATGAGAAATCTCAATTCCTACCCAATGCGCGCAATGATTCAAACCGCGTAAATGCATCATCATAAAGATCTAGGTATCATGGAAACGCCGAACCAAATCCTGAAACGCCGATTATCATCATTGCCGTGACTATTTAGTCACACTAACAGCGACAGCAATGACTATTATCAGTATAATAACCACAGAGGCGACAGAGGCGCCAACCAAGAGCCGATTCTTCCTTGCTGGGAGAATGCTTGATGTTTTTGTCCGTATACTCCTGATGCTGAGACGCTCACCCTTTCCCTTGCCAGCACCGCCCATCTCCTCATCCTCATCATCACTCCACCAGCCAGAGCGCTGCTCACCCGAATAATACGGCGCATGCGAGTCCGTTTCGTTAACGTGCGGTGAGGGATCGCGCTTCTTCTCTGCCGGCTTCTTCTTCTTCTCTTTCTCCTTCTCGATATCAGACTCGAAATCTGTGATCGACGATGACCAGGACAGCCGATTCTTGCCGCGGTCCATACTGCTCGTATCGGATGTCTGCGACCGCTGCACGTAGTGGATCTTCGACTCGCGAGTACTATGCGCCTCGGTCGGCTTCTGCAGCGGCAGGCTCTGCCCTTCGTAATCGACCGGTGTGCTGAGGGGTCCGAAGGAGGACTTTTCTGGGCTGGTTCCGCCCATTAATATGCCTAATCCGCTTCGGCGCGTGTTGACGGCTGGCTTCATGCTGGCTCGATCACGCGGGCTCAGACTTCGTAAGCGCGGCACTTGCATCTGGATGGGGAGGGGTGGCGGCGAGGGCGAGGGTTCCTCGAGTACTGCTTCCATTCGTCCTAGATGAGTTGGTTGCATATAGGGGTTGCCGAAGGTGCTTTGGCGCAGACCTGGGAGGATGGATGTCCAGTCTGCCATGGTCGGTGTCTTTGGTGATGCTGTTATGGGGACATTGGTCCATGCATTCGGTGCATAGACTGAGCTTGTCGGGCGCGCTCTTGATGGCGCAGGAGTAACGGGGTTTGATGATAGTGGCGATGCGCTGGTGAGTTGTGTTTCGACCATGGGCTCAGCTGTTGCTGGTAGGGGGAATTGCGATATTATCGAGGGCGTCGTCAGCGTTATCGATTGATCCGTCATTAACGATCCGTTCGTGGTTACAGGCGACACAGGCGCCATCATGGCCGGACTATCGTGTGTATTCATGGCAGACCTGCCCGTGGAAAAGAGGGGTTGCGGCATCATGCTCTCATGCCTCGACGACGACGCGATGAACTCTTGACCATACACCACTGGTGACTGAAGGTTACTATTGCTCTGCGCGCGTGCATTGGGCTGGCGCAGAGCTATGGGAATAATAGGAGACTCGGTCATCTCAGTCGCCTCCTATTCGACGTTAGCAAAGGAGTGCGCCCCTTATAGTATTATGGGAGAGCAGATAAAGACACGACATACCCGAGTCCTGAAGGACGTCGCGAGCGAATGCATGTTTGCGTATTTGTCCCGCATGACGGCCGACTCCTCTTTCCAGCCTCTTTTTCTTCTCTCGGGCCCTCTTCTCTCGGCAGTACTTATTATCCCCAGGACTTTTTACCGCTTTTCTTATTTTATTTCTTGTGATCACTGAGGTAATCGGTCAATGCAAGATCCCACGAACTCCCATCCATCCTTCCACCAGGCTCCAGGAGGAGGGGACTCGCATACTTTTCTACGAGCCTCATCTCACCCAGTCTCGCCTTTACTTACTTACCTCTTTCTTACGATACTACTTCACTTACTCCTCTTCATCAAGCCTGAGCCACACACGCACAGTAAAAATCACAAAAAATCCTGGCTGTTTATATTTAGACCAGACAACGCCCCATTGTAAGGAATATGTGCCACTCACTGCCCAGCAACTCCCAAGCATATGCATCTGCCTCTCCCCGGAGATACCAGTGGACCACACGTGCGTGCGCAAGTCCCCGACGCCCTCTCTTACTATTTCCGGCATAGCACCCTTACTTGGCGCGCTGTTCCGTGACGTCGTAGCTACCGTCTCGGGTTAGATACGTCTCGAAGTGCATATTTTTGGCTGACGTACATGCACGCTAATGTATGGAAATCCCGTTGCGAAGAACTTGCAGCTTTTCTTTGTGTGTTGATTCCCGATCGTTGAAGAGCTTCGGGCTTCACTAACGCACGTGGGAATGGCACGATGTCACGTCCATTCACGAGTTGGTTCGCATCCGTATCTGCGGATGACATATCTAAGGCGAGGTCATCGACATAAGAATTAAGATCTCATCGCTATAATTCCGTGCTGACGTTAGTATTCTTCCCTCTTAGTACTAATGCACGGAATACATGCACGGAATCCAGACGACAGGTCATATTCTCGATGATCACCCCGCCCACGTCCAGTCTATTTGTGGTGCTATCGCGAGCGAGCGGGAACCCCTCAGCTATAATAGGGCTCTCGAATGAATTCCACTGCAAAGGCGGGCGCGGTGGTCGAATGTCGGTCGGTTCCTGCACGACGCCTCATTCTGTTTTCTACTTCCATCCTGTGCATCACAACGGTCTTAATCAACAAGGAATCATGACTTGCATCTTCATATCATCGCTCCTAAGGTCAAGAGTTCTGTCAATTACTTGTACGGAATACCACAGCTGTACGAAATAAGTCAAAGCCAAGCACGGAATCAACCCGCAGTCCCACCTACGGCATAACACCTGCATTAATCTACATACATACGTCTCTCCATACGACCTTGGGTATTTCTATAAATAAATATCGATTTCGGTAGGTAGGTAAGTAAGGCAACAGAGTCGTATTTGGAGAGAGCGGAGTTGATTTCCTCTTTTGCGATTTTTTTTTCTTTCCTCCGTTCGATTCCCCCGTTCATCTCCGCTCGGGTTTTACCTACCTACCTGAAATGTACAGGTATGTAAGTGAATGAATGAACGGAAGAAAGGAATTCGCCGAATGGTAAAAATACTATCCAATGCGACATCTTTAAAGGGTATGACTGTTGTTGTCCGATAGACCAGCCTGCCTTGATCGTATGTTGTTGGGGTTCGCCGGAACTACGACTCCCCTCATCAAGAGTATGGAAATCAATCTAAATCATCCCAATTACTTCCATTACTCTGTATCCCAATATCCAGCCTTCTCTCGCAAAGAGTTGCTTTTGTCAGTCAAGTACCCAGGTAAACCCGAGTTCGCTACCCGACCATCCTATCCCCTCACCGTTCACAACATATCCTCCCTCGCCTGATACTACCTACCTCCCTTCCACCTTATATATATATTACCGACATTCAGGGTCTATATTATCGAGATTGCGTGCAGTCTTGTTTGTAGGTGAAAACGGTCGCGCCACGGCGTCCTCAGAATTACAATGAGCGCCGCCCGGACGGTATGGATGTGGCTTCTACGCTTACCGACATATATGAACCCAGAAACGCGCCCGTCAGCAAGCAACTCGCGACCTGACTCTTAGGTATGTATGTACAGATCTCTCAGCTGAGCTCTGCAGAACATCGCGCTCACGCGACATGTTGGCCATGCGCCTTCGTTCACTTTATCGCGGTAAGCGACACGATAACCATCATCAGTATGAGACGGGGCAGGTAAGTAGGTACCTAAGGTAAGTAAGCTCAGTGACTGTCAACTGAGTGACTCATAATGAAGCTCTCCTCATCGCCGACACAAGGTCTTACAGTTCACGATCCTCAATGATCCAACTCTCATCCTATCTCATATCTTCTAATCATTATTACGTTCTGCGCCATGTTGGATTTGGGGGGTATCCATCATAGTGTGTTGCGGGATGAATCGTCAACTATCGATCCGAACTCCGAGTTTCATTCCGTATCGATCGGATATCCGAGGCCGGATACCCAATTTCACCTCATCCCTCTGTTCTCATGTCCTCAATAATACCAACTCATTTTCATAATTCTGCGAAGCGTTTTAGTGAGACAGTGCAAGTTCGAAAGATCAACAAGTCTCACCAAATTCCAAATCACGCTTCCATCAGGATCAAACTGCCCCCTTCATCTCATCTTCACTCCTTCATCCATCGACTCAGTCACGACACATCTCACATCACATTACACAGTCCATAAATGTCATGACGATTCCTTTATTGAACAGACTTATCTCACATACAACTCATACCACTCCCTAGCAACATGTTCTCAGCACTATCCTCCTCACGGCGGGTCTATCTACCATATAACGTATAGACAGGAGAAGGTCCTACAGATAGATGATAGTCTTGCCGCATCGTAACAACATGACATCCCCATTACAGAGCACGGTTTGTACAGTAGCTGGTGTTGAGAAATAGGTGCGAAAATAATCGCCTCGCCTCCGTCTTAGAAAGTATATGAATTGGCTGTTGTTTCTGTTTTCAAATGCTCTAGACATTTAGCAAAGTTTCGAGGTATGCTTCATTCCGATACGCCAAATGCGATGCCCGGCCTCGCCGCTCGCCCTGGTCATGCCTGTATATCGATAACCAGCTGTTGGCCTTGTCTCATTATGCCACCGCTCTGGTCCATCATCACATCTTAAATGCCCTCTCAATTCCGGCCACCGCCGCCCACTAATCCGTGACCGACGTCGACGAAGAAATCGACCAAGTTGATCGAGTTGCTGGCTCCTAGTGTGACATTTCGCGCCTCATTCGCCGTTGTCTTCGAGCTGACAGTGTCGAGGAACTTTTGAATCGAGCTTTGCGCCTCTGACGCTTCACTGACGGTCTTCTCTTGCAAAACATAGAGAACACCTACGCGCGCAAAGTCAACCGTCTCCTCGGTGATATTGAAGAATCCGGTAGGCTTGGATGTAGGAATAGGAGAATTGCTCGATCTAACAGTCGATGTGAACGACGTTAATGGTGAGGTAGTAGATTCCATCTGGAGTTCAGTGACTGTCTCTGCGTTTCGTGAAGTGACGCTAGGCCCGCCAACTGTGATGGTGGTTGCAGACCGATGACCAGTTTCTTCAGCTCTATATGACGAATCACGAGCTGTTATATCCCTATCTACGCGAAGTTTTCCTCCCTGGTTATCCAGCAGGTCCTGCCATTGTCCCTCGAATGTGACTAGGGAGTTCTCAGCGTTGCAAGTAAGATCGGCTGCGCTGAACTTCGAGACAATGGCTCCTGCGTCCAGGGGAATCGAAAAGTTGGCCGGTGCGTCGAGAACAAGTCTCGGGATAGCCTGCCCGATTGTCACCTTACTATCCTTCGAGGGATCTGCCGTAACTAGTGCTATCGTGGTGCAGCCCTGGTTAGTAGGAATAGTACAATCGCTGCCAGTGAAACCACTGGAGCAGATGCAGGAACAAGTGCCTTGGTTGAATACGCTGGTTCCGCCATTCGCACAGGTCAGCTGCGTCAAGCATGTCTGCACTTGCTGTGGGGTGCCCTTCTTCTTGACGACCAGAAGCTCGACGGGGACCACGACGGCAACAATGACCACACTTATGATGAGGAAAAGGACGAGCAGGAATCCCCAAAGAGGAAGCCCACAGCACCGTCGCCGATTCTTATTCGTTCCATCGGGTCCTTGATGCTGTTCTTTCGCTTTTCCTGCGACTCGGGGGAAGGGCCATGAACCAAGACTGTGGCGCATGCTGTGTCGGCTACCAGGCGGCGGGAAGGCAGCGAGCATATCCGAGAGACCCGACTGATGTTTGTCTAGCTCATCTGTTGAGTCTGTTAGCGTAAAACTCCACAGAGCCATCCGTCTCCATAAAACCTACACATGCCATCCTTCTCCGGATCTCTGCTATATGCATCATCCGGATAGTCAAGGTTATCAAGGCGACTGGCAGGTCTCTTACCCCTGTCCATGATCGACGCAAGTCTCGTAGCTCGCCGGATGAGATCAGGTAGACTAGTAAGACTGCCTCGCGCTTCGGCTGCTTTAATTGCATCCATATCAAGTCGTGGCGGCCGTCGTCCGCCGGCTAATCTCGACGGTTTTGGTAGTGATGGCTGGCGTGGCCCCGACGATAGATTCGTTGCGCTTGCATTCTCGAACGCAGTTAACATCGTATTAGCCGTCAGTGATGAAGGGCCAGCCTCCTTGCTCGTATTTTGACTCGAAGAACTACTCATCTCCCCATTGTTGTGGCTAGTGCCGCTCATAGATTGACGAATCTGGGCGTTTCCGGGCGAGTGTTGCTGTCGTATCGAAGGTGACCTATCGACAACCCTCGTAGTGACAAGAGACGGTCTTCCTCGCTTTCCCATGCTGGCACTTCTCACCAGGTGACTGTCATCCGCATCATCGCTGAGCATTGCATCTTCCGCCAGTGATTCGTCAAAATAAGGGTCGACTGGGCTGATTGGAGACAAATTGTGAAAGTTCTCCGGAATCACGGCGCTAGAGGCGTACGACTTGATCCTCGAGCCTTCCTCTGGAATAGGAGAGACAAATGACGCGGTAGAGTAAAAAGATGAGGCGCCTCTTCGCGAAGACGGCGGAGGGCCTAGATTGATACTACGTCTCGGAGAGACACTAGGCGCTGCTGGTACCGGCTGGGGAAAATCGGGTATCGATTCGAGAGAAGATTGGGTCGCCGATCTGGAAACGTGGGCGGTTCTAGCCTCTAGGTTTGAGAGTTCGGGAGTAGCTGTAGTCTGTGACGAGGACTGGAACGTCGATAACTGGTACTGATAGTTTTGGGACTCGGCTATTATTGAAGGTACTCTGCTGGGTCGTGGGGGTCGTTGCGGCGGCTGTAATCGTCCGGGCTGTGGGCGGTAGTTTCCAGCATCTGAATAGGTAGGAGCTGCAACGGGACCATGCGAGGGGCGATAGGGTCCAGGATCTGAATAGGAAGTGGGACCAGGTAGTGGCCAATTGGGACCCGGCGTTGGCCTTGAAATAGCAATACCGATTGTGTCGTCGCTCGTTTGTACTTCGACGGGCGCATGCGATCTCGTGGGGACCACTAAGGGCTCAGGCATAGACGGAAGTACACCGGTAGGTACGGCAGTCTCAGCTGGTCCTCTCATGGTCGACTGACCGATTTCAGATGATTCATCCATTTCTCTCGCATTTTCGGGTTGATTCATTGAAGGCGTGACTGCAATCTCCGTAACACAGATATCGTTAGTATGCCACCCTTGACCGATCGTATTCACCAAGATTCAAGGACTGGGCACTTTTGCCCGGAACATACGTAGTTTTCGGTATGTACCCGAAACTCAAGTTCTCGAAATGTCGGCACCCGAAAGCTCAACCGTGAGGGTCGTTCGAGTTACACGGAACAGTATCCGAGAAGGTAGTCGGCCTTCGTGTCGATTCAAAGGCGATCCAGATACAGGGATCAACAGAAAGATGCGGTACGATTGGAGCGAAGTCGTGGAACCGATCGTATGAGTCTGTATCTTAAACACGAGCCAGCGGTTCGACAGAGTTATCGAATGACAAATTCGGTTGTAGTAGAATCGTCACTAATCTTCGATGGATAGGAAAATTGGTGAAGTGGTACAGTGAGAACACTTGGTCCTGAATACCACAGCAGACTACAAACCAGTCAGTTGGTGAGTCACGGAATAATTCAAGGAGAGTTGTGGTGTGATGTTATGGAGAATCGACATGGGAAGACATCGAAGCCTGAGAATCAACCGGCAATGCATTGAATGCTGACATATGGGATCAAACGCAGAATAAGACTCCAATGCATTGACAGGGGCCCAAGACCTAGCTACGTATTCAAGGCAGCCAACCCCAAGTCCTCATGCAACCCCGACTGGACTAGGAGACGAGAAGGGTTCTGGATAGTGCGCACGAATACGTAAAAGAGGCGGTCATAATGGTATATTCACACGTACTTTTGGATACCCTGTTACGTTCGACGAGAACCAGTCTCGAAAGGGTCTCTGATGATCGGTAATCTGCGCGGATCAAATTCGGAAGAAAACGACGTTGGAAATGGGGGGTTGCTCCCAGCGTGGCAGGGATATAACCGGGTATAGAACGAAAAGAAGAATAGAAAGAGACGTCAACGTCTGGGTGAGAAAGGAAAAGAGTATTCGACGAGAGTCCGTATTGCCAGGGTCTGACGATGTACGATTCTTGGGTCGTCGCACAGCGTTGATATCCAAGTGGCGGTGTTACATGGACACCCTTCGCGTTTCAGTGTGCGCAAGGTTGCTCAACAACTCAGGGCCAGGCGGATAGGCAGCTGGAGAATCGCACGACAATTTGGACGGGACCAGGGTGCTTCGGAGTTATAGATGAGAAGGAAGACTGAACCTCGTCTAGAAGGTCGATGATCGCGACGACTACACGAGGCGGACCACAAAAAGATGTGGGGAAGGCGAAAGGGTCTAAAGCCGTAAACTTTGACCGTCCTGGCTGTATCGTGATAGTCGCGCGAGGATTTGCCGAAGTGTGTCTCGTTCGAGGTCGAAGCCGGTCGATTCCCAGGAACACAACTGGCAGAGACTGAAAGTCAAGGAGAGGTGGTGTAGATGTCGTCGAGACAACTCGGATCAGCCGAGGGACAATAGTAACGAGAGAGTCAAGGAGAAGTAAACACAACAAACGAGTGACCTTGGCAGGCGTTTGCGCGGTAAACACACAAGGAAGAAGAGCCGGGGCAGAGAATGGATGGGGAGGGGGAGGAGGGAAGAAGGCGTAAGCAGACGTTGCGGGAAAAGAAAGTTAGGTGCGTCGTGGGCAATGTCGCTAAGCGTGCCTACCTTGCAGGTACTGTGAGTGCCGGTAAGGCAGGTACAATCGACAAGGGTAAGGTTAATTAGTGGAAGGTGGGTTGAGTCGCTTGGGTCGGGTTGGGTCCACTACGGCAACGTCTACGATGGCCTAACACCGACTGTACCTTCCTAAGCTAGAGATGAAGAGGACCTGCTCGAAGAGGGAAGGGCATCGTCACAGGGCCCCGGGTGGTAATTGGTTTAATTGAGTAAGGACCGACTTGTCTGCGCGCCCCTGCTGCCAGTGTCAAAAGTCCATTTACTGATGGCGCACAGATAAGAGATAGTGCAGCTTCCCGTACTTGTACATACATACACTCATTAACGGCGTCGGGTATGAGAGATATTCATGTATGTACGTAGAGTACAATATGCATGTAGAGTTGCTTGATAATCGATTACTCAAGTTGAGGCGCATCTACGGAATAAGGTGAAGGAACTGAACCTAGGTGGCATCTATCCGTATGATCTCGTAGCCATTCCGTCAAACATCGAAAACGAGACGAAATGGTGGTGTCCACCAGATATCCCAGCCTATAAGAGAAGCTGTGAAGCTACGAGAAGCATTCCTGGACTGCTAAGCACCTAACGCCGCCCTTGAGTCAACTCGGGATAAAGTGATTGCACAACAGTCAGCTCTTCTGGACGATGATTTGTCGATTCGCAGTTGTCATTGCCTTGCGATCAGCTTCAGCTCGGATTTCCTATTCCACTAGCCTGCTGCGCTGGTCACACAGCGGGCCAACGGTCGCCCAGAGACTGGAGGCACTAGCCTAGGCTAGCCCAGGTCAGGATTTGGCGTGGGACCTCGCTGGGCCATGCTGCAGGGACAGGCCCAAGCCACCCAGCAATTCCCAGCCAATCAGCGCGCCGTGCCTTGAAACTCAAACACTAGCGTCATATGTGCAGGAAAGACCCCACGTTGCTAGACTTGTTTGCGGCTTTTAACGCGAGACTACTCGTAGCTGCCAGCTGCACCATGCACGTGCGAGTACGTACTCGTGGGTGCTGGAACTCGGGGGGTCAGCCTCCTTTTGTTCATAATGCGCCGTCTGCCACCTTTCTGCCAGATCGTTTATAATGTGTGTACAGCATCATGTGTCAAATTCAACTGAAGTTCAACTTACCAGAATTTAACGATTACTTTCACGATTTCAACTGTCGCCATTATTACGTAACAACCGTCCCGTCTAGTCGAAATGTGATGTAATTTTACGAGCAGACGCATGGCAGAGCTAACGGAGCAAAGGTGAGACTAGCTGTAGTGTCCGACGTGAGAACCTTTCTCTCGGGCCATTGTTCGCGTTGGCTCACCTTAGACCTCAGGCATTTCTTTTTTCCTTAATCTCCGAACAGGTTTCGGGGCACCAATCCATTTTGTACACCACTTCGTCACTCTCTCTCTTCGACCGTATAGCTTTTTAACCGAGCTTGTCATTAATTAGCGTATTTCATGCGAACTGGATACGATATACGGTGAGAGAAGTTATTAGGGCATTGCGTCAATTATAGCTGCAGACTCAGCTTCGAAGCTGAGATCGTGTGTTCCGTTCCTCTGGAAGCGCTGTTGTTCTGAGAATTGTCGACCATTCATTGACTTCCTGCAAACAAATCAACTATACAATGGGTCGTACATAAACAATCTTGGCTTCGTGTTGATCTTAACTCCACATCCAATCAACTGGTTCTCTGCCCTACCGCTAGTTCTCCGTACCCCGATCTCACAATCCCATTATGCCAAACTCCGGTAAGAAGTGGAGAGAACTTGAATTGTGTGCATGTAGTAAGTCGGTATCGTATGTAAGTCTGTCTGCACGACATAATACGGTCCGTACCAGCATTGCAGCTTCGAATGGAGTTCTTAACCCACCAATTCAGAACTCCAGGGAATGCACTTCGTACCGTACCGCAGCGCACCGTACCAGGTTCCATAATCGTACAGTACAGTACATATGCAGGTACGAAAAAAGCAGGTACGGATGGATACCCACGTCGTACAATGACGACCGTTGTGACACCTCACAAATAGCTTGGCGTTAATCTTTCCCTTTCGTCTGTCGCGCGCGCCTGAGACCTTTTTTACGACTTTGACTTACAAGGCCGGGTTAGCTGGACTTAACCAAAAAAAATAATCCTATCAATCTGCAGGTTTCATATTTCAGGGCAGTTTGGTGTCCGTCATCTATATTGCGGCTTTGAACCCAGCTCATCCTCTTTTTTTCAGCTGTGAAAGTGAGGAACGCCTTGTGTCATGCCGCCGCCCCCTTTGGACTGATGGTAATATGTCGTTTCTATTTCTACTCCCATCTCACCAGGGGCCCCCATTCTCACATCTTGAGTGTAACTGCGTAGATACTGGCAGAAAATTATTCCGGAGTGTAGTGCAAGAATGGGTGATTCAATCTGCGCCGATCCGCTTGAGAGTGCACAATGATAGGGAATTAGCGCTACACCCGGTTGCAAGCGGCACCACTGAAGCAACCCGGTGATCACTCCATCTCCGTGAGCTAGGGAAGGCTTCCGTAGGCCTGTAACTCAAATGTGCTCCTCTTACCGTGGACAAATCATCACGGGCCGCTTCTCCGGTTTCAAAAGTATACAGCGAGAGCTCGTGACCTCGGCATCGACATCAGAGTTCACGATCCCAAGTCTTTCGAGTTGGAAGTAAAGTCGATAGAGAAACTTCTATGAATTGCCGGAATGGATTCCGGATCGTCGTAGTTCGATCATCACGTAATTCCGTATTCCCCCGTTCCGTCATCTTCGCCACCGTGCTCGTAAAACTACGCCCTATACGGGAACGCGATTCAGATTCTGGAATCCTTCGAGCCCAGCTGTCTGGTTCTACGGCGCAGCAGAGACTTCTTTTTTGCGTCTGAATCTGCCACTAGATCCCTCGTCAAACAGTCGTACTGATGCCAAGGAGTCTGGGCCTGAGAACATTACACTAGGTTGCGGGATCGTCACATCGTGAGGTGTTGAAATTAAGTAGGCGCAGATTGATCGGCAGAGAAGATATCCAACATTCAGTTATACATACATAGCTTAAACGTAACATCTGCGCTGTAATGTAATGCAGAAAATTTACCCTCTCCAAGAGCATTTGTGAATATGACTCTTTGAAAAGGTTGAAGAACAGGTGAAGATTCTTGACAACCGCTACCTTCCCCGGTGCTTCGGTCATCCCGAATACCCCTCGGGCACCCGAACAATCTTCAACGCCATTGTCATCTCCATGAATTTCATAAGGAACCACCTTTTATCGTATTCTCGGGCCGGCACAAGGACAACATTGTAATAAACGTTACGCGGTTTGGGTGGCTTTGCCACATGTGAATCGGGGATGTCGCAATGGACGTTCTTTCGCGAAGGGCGGGACGGCTCTTTTTTCGGACTTGACCCCGAATCCGATTTGATAGTCCATGGCTTCTTTGAATGCGAGGAACTGCCGTTGGAGCTCTTTTTGGAACTTTCACGGCTGGCACCTTTACGGATGGAACATCGACAATCGGAACAACCACGACTAGAAGCTCCACGACTAGAAGCTCCACGGTTGGAACCTCCATGCTCGGAACCTCCATAACTCGCTCCTCCGTTTTTAGAACCGCCGTGGACAGATCCTCCATCGTTTGATCCCTTCGCAGAGCCCTTGACCGAACCTTTGGAAGAGCCTTTAGTAGAACCCGCAACGGAGCCTTTGCTCGAGGATTTCCTGCTACTCTGGCTCCCCATTTCCCGCGGTTATTCTCTTCGTGTCCGATGCTTTAGTCTAGCGGTTCCTTGGATGTTACCGAAAAGGGGTTGAACTGTATTGTGAGACCAGCACATACGTGCGAGGCGGGTATTGTTTTCGTCGTGTTGTGAGAATGATGTGCAACTTGCCGATAAGAATCCTTTATATACGGCCATGGAAGCCTCGATATACCAAGTGCACGAGCTCTCAGAAAAGGATATAAGGTTAGCCGAATATGTTGGCAATAGGAAGTCACACATCTCGGAACCAAACACTGGGATCGGGAAGCGACTCCCAGTAACATTGTCATGAGATGGTTGCCAAATCGCACTTCGTTGGTTTCACCAACTGTGACATTGGCGATGGAGTTGATGAGGTAAACCAGGAATTGAATCGGGTCGAACCGAATAATATCTCAGAGACAATAGGGAATTTATGCACACGGGTGGCATTCGAACCCAGTCATATGATACTGAGAACCTCTTGAAGCGTTGTTGGCTAGGCACGAGACTGGAACCAGTCGGTTGAAATGAATGTCAGATACCAAGCATCAGATGTACAACAAACAAAACATCATCTCGTGTTGGCATGACCATAATATGAAGGATGATGCGTCTGACCCCCAAGCTTCCTTTATTCCCTTTGTATTTGCCGCTTCGGTGTCTGCGTCGCCTTTTCCTGGGACCTCGACTTTCTACCGCTTATTTGAATGCTTCAACGTCCCCGTGCTTCGGCGCCCCTTTTCAAATTTTCAAATGTGTTTGCAGTCTGTCATTGCCACCATATTTGCCATATCCCCCTGATTGATGAAAAACTCAACTTGACATATTCCGTATGACACCTAATCTCTTTAAGGCAGCGATGCATTCGTAAATCGGCAGTTGTTCTAGTTGATTCCAGCTCTATAAATGACCAAACTATGGTCTCTAAACAGCCAAGGAGATAGACGCTATGTCTTAATTTCCACAACTTCATCTTCAAGGGTCAGCCGTTTTTCGAACTTCAGGTTATCACTCGATTGACAGATCATGAATGCACTTTGACAGAAACTGGAAATACTTCTTCTGGGGGAGGAGGTCGATTATCTCCATGGACCGCGCATGCCATGGATTGATTTCCATTACCTGCAGCACCGGACTGCCTGATGTAAGAATGTCGGCTTTCTAACTCTTGCGCCCATCATAGAGGTAAAAGCGGATGTCCAAAATCAACGGGCAAACGCGAGGTATCATTAGCCGAATGCGTCCCTCGTCGGTATTGAGGGTCGTTACCACGGACCGACCCAAGCCCCTGATATTCCGAGCTTTTCGTACCGAGTCTCCATTTTGCCCCTGTTCCGATACATCGGGGTCTTGGTCATCTCTAGCTTGCTATAATGCGGATGCATTATTGCGTCATGTCGATCTCCAGAACGCCCAAGTTGCTCGAAGCGGGTAATCCAATCGTCATTCTACGGCCCGAGCTGAGGAATCGATTGCTTTACTAAGCGTCGATATCGTACCGGTCGATCAATAATTCTGGATGAGCTTCTCAAAACCTGCGACGTGAGACGCCATGAGAGCCGGCGGGCCGGCTGCTTTAATATCTAGCACAGTGGCGCGCGGCAACGGTAGCGGTCGGAGACCTAGGTAGTAAGTCTGTGCCGGCGGACCGCCGGTTATCCGCCCAACAAAATAGACGCCCGACGGTCGGTTATCTGCCACGCTCAGCGGCAGCCCCGGACAAATGGAGTCTCTATTTCAGTGGCAGCAGTCTGGTGATTCGTGCCTATGCAGTTAGCGATCTGCAAACGATGGTGGCCAGCGGAAAGCCTGTTAAAAGTAGACACATCAAAATGTTTTGTTAGTAACCCCATGAAGTGAGTTGGTCTCACCCAGATTTCAGCCATCCCATAAAATGTCAGACGAACCAACATCAATGGAGGCCTCGCTGCAGTGAGCAATGCGACGATAGAGTCGTTTTCTCGTAACCCTGACAGCTCCGTGTTTCGGAACTCGACCTTCATTGTTCAATTCATGGATAATGCCTCATCCACCACGTTGATGAGCATCTCTTTCGATTTGAATACCGAAAGTTGCCCCTTTTCACCTGAACTTGGGAGTTCAGCTCCCGTGGGGTCCCGTGGGGATCCGAGTCTCAAGACGCATCATGAAATATGAGAAGTTGATGAGATTTTATGACATTTATGAGATGATAAGATGTTTGAAGACCCGAGGCAGCCAAATATTGTCGAGTTGAGCGAAAATATTTCATACATGCACCAACTCTCTCAAACCAGTCGTCGTTGCGAAGACACTGAGGTGCTTGAAACTCATTTCTACCCCTTCGGTTAGCCCAAGTGATGAGAATTGTCATACACAGGCGAGTGAGTTCTCCAGTCAGCAGTTGGAGACCGAGTCGGGGCGGGCCGATATCGACCCAATCGGCAGACGACAGCAGGC
Source organism: Xylariaceae sp. X3-2 (assembly GCA_028637685.1). Classification (NCBI taxonomy): domain Eukaryota; kingdom Fungi; phylum Ascomycota; class Sordariomycetes; order Xylariales; family Xylariaceae; species Xylariaceae sp. X3-2. The sequence goes on from JAJFDI010000059.1 coordinate 27,316, forward strand.
TCAGCAACCAGATCGAATCAATTTTGTCAGCAATTGACAGCTAGTAGTAGCATTGTTGCGCGAATGGCGGCTTCTAGGCGCTCTCGGGGGAGTCTGGACTCTCCTTGACTAGCGATGATGACCTCGTCGCATGCGAGGTCACCCCGTTATCTCGTGGCGCTCTGTCGTCGGGCCATCTCATGCATGAGTTCTGAGGTAATACACATTGTAAGGACTGAAATCACATCGTGACCGCCTATGAGAGGTTGACAGGAGCAGCGGTGCATAGCCCCCAGCTGAAGGCTGAGGGCTGAGGGCTGATTTATACCGTAACGTCTCGTATTGAAAATGAAAGTCGATGTCGTGCCTCCTCAGAAATTGCATCGGAACTGGAACTGGAGCAGTTGCATTGGTCACAGTGACCTCACCGTTGGTCTACTGTACGAGTATGCGCTCTCACTCTGCCATCTGCACTCTGCACTCCCGAGCCCCGACTGCACTAGGGCGCCTATATATAGACGGGGTCCACTGGACTACAGCAGAGTGAGGCAGTGTCCGAGGCAGGCTTGGGGCCAATTTCACTGTCTCGACCGATGTAACGGATACTTGGCTGCCTGGATATTGAACTCGTTGGAACTGAAACACTTCACAAAGATCTGGGAGACACCAAGTACTCTGTACAAATAAAGGCATACAAAGAGCCTGTAATTAACAGCCCCAACCCGCTAAACCCCGCTTGAGTCTGGCCCGCCCACAGAGAGGCGGCGACTCGTCATCAACCAACCGATTATTACCTAACGCTTTGTACGCCCTCCTTCGTGCTCCGGCATTGTCAGACGCCCATAACAACTAACCATCCCTACCAACTACCTACAATCCTCCTCCTACACCACTCCATCGTGAACCTCGTCTTCCATCAGTCTTGAGTCCTGAGATAGACTGACAACATCAAGCCTGTAGTCGTTGATCAGCAACTCCTACGAAGATGCATCTGCATCCGTTCATTGCCGGCGTCGGCCTGCTGGCGACCACCGCCAAGGCCCTCCTAATCCCGCCGAACGTTCCGGTGCCAGACGAACTAGTCACGACCCTTCCCGTTCCGGTCGAAGCTGATACTGATGTTGTCATTGCCGAGGAATCCAAGTCGTGGACCTTGGATCTGGAATGCCTTGGTTGCTTGGTTGATGGTCGCGCTCAGCCGGGCAACTTGCCGAGTCGCTTGAGACTTGATTTCACCGTGCAGTCGATCGACGGCGCCGAGCGTCTTGCCGTCAACGACTATGAGTTGTATCCGAACCCTGATCCTATCCACAATGTATTCACTGCGCCTATTCTCCCTGAGTTGGGAAACCGACGCCTCGCCACGACTCCGCGTCTCAGAGGCTCGCTCAACCGACCTCCTAAGAATCAACCTCTCGGCTTTGCCATGGGATCCCAGACCGTAGCTACTGATGACGATGAAGACCTTCAGCTTATTGTTATCGATCTCCAAATCTTTTCGGTGGGCTCTGTTTTCGTTGACAGCCTTCCCCGTGCTCAAGTCAAACTGGTTAAGACTCCGTCGGGCGAGCTTGGCATTGGTAGCGTCGAGACTATCGCTATAACACCCGAGGAACCTGCTGGCGAGCACAAAGAATGCGCAACTAGAGTTTGCAAATGGAAGTCTCTTTTCTCAGAGAAGATCTCGTCTCTTCTCTCTGGTATGGGCTGCCATGGTCGGCGCCCCGGAATGCACTCTCACACCGGTGAGATGCACAATGGTCACGGCCCTCACTCTCACCACATGACCCACCGACACAGATTCATCCGCGTCTTCATGGCTATCGCCACACACATTCTTCTTCCTGTGTTGCTCGGTCTCCTGGCCGGTATCACGATTGGCCTGTACGTTTTCACCCTTTCAACTCAACTAGAGATACATATTAACCACAAACAGCATCCTTACCACCCTGATCGCCTTCGTTGTTATGCTCTGGAACATGCTCTTCCGCCGTTCTAACCGCCTGTCTACGTCCACGCGTGGACATGTAAGTGGTCTCGCACGGAAGCAGGAGGAAGTTGGTGACGACATTGAAAAGGCCGGTCTATTGGAGCAGGTCCAAGAAGAGGAGATCCCACCGCCATACGAGGCACAGAAGTCTGACAACGCAGTCTAAAAGGGGGCTGAAATCAGGAATGGAGCGTAGGCACTTGTCAAACGCTTTTCCACACCGGCTTCTCGACGTGTAAGATTATGCAAGTTCAAGCACCCTGGAGCCTACACTCACGATTCAATTGAGAGTACGAGATCATGGGCAAAATTGCGGCTGATGATGATGTACTATGAGTTGCGAGCTGAGCCGACTTCGGTTCTTGGCTCTCTGGATTTTCTCCTTCCTGTATTTCCTTAATTCTTTTTCTCATAAGAACTAGGGTATCTGATAATACGGAATAAACGCGATGGTTTTGTTTCTCTGTGGCTTGTTTTCCCTGTATGATTTGTAACGTTACCATCTCGCTGACGCCCACGTATCGTACCTGAATACCCAAAGGGCTGTGTGTTCCCATCAGTACTCGTACATATATCCAATTGGGTCAGTGTGTTCGCTGGCCGGGATGGCAGATATCTCAGCAAGCCACTTCAGCTTTCTTGCCATGCCCTCGTGACCCTTCGTTCACAGGTCAGACATTGGTGAACTACCAACTACTCGATAGTCATGAGCAGAAAATGGGAGTAATGAAGACATTATGCAAGACAAGAAGCAAACACTCGGATGTCTTACTTCGAAACGTCCTGACTTGTTTGATGATCAGTAAGGGAGAGTATAAAATGATGTGAATACGACGTTGAGTTGTTGTTTCACGATTTGTTAACGGATTTTGCACGTAATCCGTGAGTTTCCCCCCGAAATATGGGGCAACATACGGGATGCGCTAGACCTGATAGCGTTAGATTCCTGTGTTGGCAAGTAGATTCTCGACATTTTGTATGAGAAAACGGCTGCTCGGTACATTCCCCAAAGTGGGGTCCGTTGCTAGCCACAACCAAAGCCGAACTCCATGCGAACTCGAGCTTCAATCGGCAATCCCACCTACGTCAACACCATCGTGAGGTCATGCCATCCGTGGACATCACGACATGAAGCTGGTTCACACAATACTCCAGAATGAGTCCCATTAATTCACTATACTAATACCCCTGAGACGTAAGAAAGACAACAACGAATCTAACGGATCTGGCTCTCCAAATTCAGTGAGAGCCACCGGCGTTGCCTGGATGCAAAGATGCTGCGACGCATCCCCTTTCGACGACTTTATCTCCTCCCCACCACCAAATCAAGAACCGAGGCACCCGCGCGCCTCGTCATAAAACACGCCCGACTCGCATCGCAGGCCCGACCACAACTCCCCTTTCTTTCCACGCCGCTAGCGAGGAACCACCAATTCCGTTACCTGACGACGGAGCGCAAACGATGGCTCGTATATGAGGTGTACCTCGGCTTCAAGTACACCGTTTACCTGTGGGCGATTGTTGGATGCGGTGTCATTGCATACTGGAGTGTGCAGCAGGAATGGCTTGAGCGGAAATACCCGACGCCACATGAATGGGGCTTCATAACGCGGTTGCGATTCCGCATAGCGAAATGGGGACCCGAGCGGCCCGATTGGATCGAGACGGATTGGGTGGTCGTTGGCGACTATTCTAAGAACGTTATTGAGAGACTGGAAGACCCGGAGATTGAAGGCGCGGGCTTGAAGAGATTGACCGAGGGCGGCATCTGGATCGATGGTATTGGAGAGTCCGGTTTCGACATCACGGAGAAGAGTGAACCGTGGCGAAGAGGGTACTACGAGGCATTGATGCTCGGCGCGAAGTCTGCGGAACAACTCGACGGCCATGTCGTAGACACGACCCGTCAGGTTGTTTTCCCTGCTGACTGCGTCATTGGCCCGTCCAATCCGAACCCGAAGCCTATTCCCTTTGGCGCCTACAGTCCCCCTCTTGAGAAGAACTGCGAGCGCGCATACGATGAGCCGGAGAAGTTCTACATGCGCATTCTAACGACGAAGGGATTCACGCGACGACAGAAGATGGACGCCGCCCTGGCGTATGGATCATGGCTCGAGTTCAAGCAGGTGCCGGCTGCTGCTGGACGGATGTTCGATTGGGCGCTATCCCTGGCTACCGAGAGCATACCACCAACGGAGATTCCCTTTGACGAGAAGACATTCGTCCTCCGTGATACCGCCAGTGCGCCGTCAACAAACGTCCTCGACGCCCTGACTGCGCTCGCAGCGCACAAGGCGCGCAATGACGACGTCACCGCAGCTCTCCCCATCCTACTATCGATCCTCCGCGCCCGCCGCTCCCTCCCCGAACCCTCACGAACCTCCTCCGGTTCCGGAAAGGGGAAATCCGCCGCCGATAGCCCCTGGACCCTCCCCAACATGCTCGCGACCGTGAAGCGCCTCGCCGCACCACCAGCTTACCCCGAGCCCCCTTCAGACGGCGAATCCCCCGCCGTCCGCGACGCCAAGGAGCTCTGCGAAGAAGCTACGCTGAACCTGTACATCGGCGAGATCATCTACGCAAGCAAAGGCCGACACCGCGAGGACGGACTCGCCTGGACGCGCGAGGCCGTCGACCTTGCCGAGGAGCAACTGCACAAGACGACGGACAAGGACGCGCGGAAGGTCTGCAAGGAATGTCTAGGCGGTGGATTGGATAACTGGGCGAAGATGGTTTCACGCCTCGCGCGCGAGGAAAAGGAGAGAGAAGAGGAGGTGCCGAAGGCGAACGGTACGTGGTTTGGACTTTGGGGCGAGGGTAAGCAGGAAACGCCTGGTCGATGGGCTGCTGAGGAGGGTGTTGTGAAGGAGAGGACGAGGAGGGCGAGGGAGGTGCTGGAGGAGTTGGAGGCGCCGCAGACGGTGTTTGGCTCGATTTTCTCGGCTTAGGGGGTTGGTGTGTTGTGTATATCTGATGAACGGAGCATGAATGGAGGCAAAGGCTGGGAATTCGTTCCGATGACTTTGGTGTTTATAGTCTGATTACTTATTGACTGCTCGACGTTGCTGTGTGGTAATTGTGAAAACAGAAGAATCGAAACGGTGGGTCGAATGTGCTCGGTCAGCTTCTTGTCTTCCTTGTCTTCTTGTGTTGACCGGATAACACGAATATGTTTTTTGTTCGCGTTTTCATATCCGATGGCAAACACCGCTCCGCGCTGAGCAGGATAGGAGTTGAGTCTCGTACCAGTATACATATAACCAGTTTACATAACGTTGCATATCACCCTCACACTCGACAGTCATATAAATACTCAGCTATGCAAATTAATACCAGAAAAAGGGGGCCATAGTAGTCGGCAATGTTGGCAACTTGACGGCCTACCTATCTCAGCTAATTGTTGACCTGCCTATAGATCCCACTTGGGACATCAGATCACAGGTAATATGATTCAAGCAACTGAACCCCTTTTCTCCCCACGCGATACCATCAATGAAATCTTCATGATCATCTAACATTCCTCACCTTCATCGTCCGATTTCCACTCAATCGTAGCCTCCTCCATCGCCTTCGTAGCTTCCTCCAAACCCCCCTCTCTCTCCACATCATCCCAAGTATCGCTTTCCTTCTCCGGATCCGCAAACTCCACATCGTACTCCGGGTTCTTGTAGCCCTCAGGGCCGGCGAGGGCGACCTTCTGAATCCAAGAGAGAACGGTCGGATGGGAGCCAATGAATAGGGTCTCGATGAACTTATGAGAGCCAGCGCTGATGGCGGGACAGCCGTAGCCGGTGAACAGCTCGGTCTTGGGGTTTCCGTCGGCGTTTGATAGGACCGTGCCGAGGGGTTCAGAGCACATGACGTAGACATGGCCGCGCTGAGATTCTTAGTATCTTTTCATACTCCATTGTAAAGGGAGACGAGGGGGTTCAGGGGCGGATGTAAACTGTGTGTTGAATGGGCCATGGTAATATGGATATCATGACATACCTCTCTCATGAACTGACGGAAACCATCAACCTGGAAATCCTCTTCCGAGAACCGACCACCAACAGATGCGAAAGCGTGGAGACGATGTCCCACCATATCCCACGTCTGGTGATTGTCCAGGTACGATATCAACTTGTCCGAGCCATCGCCAAGAGCGATGATATCGATTTGCGCATCATCATCCAAGACCTCCGGGACAAACTCTTCGAACATATACTTGACATGAGCTATCGAGTTCTCCTGACCGGGAATTCGATGAAGGTTGTCGTTGATGAGGATCTTGTGGGCACCGCTGCGCATAGGCATGGCTCTGAAGGCCTGAGTGGTGAGCGCGCGCTTACTGTCGGGATTCCAGAGGAGCTCGCCCATGTTGGCGAGGACGATGCCCGGTGGAGAGGAATCGACGGATGAGGTTTGCTGCTTCAGGAGGGCCTCGACAATGGATACCATGGATCCTTTGTTGATGCCACCTCGACCGCAGGCCACGCGATAGGCTAGAATTCCCAGCTTCTGATTGACCTCGCCAAAGATCATGACGACGCGGCTCTTCTTAGCTATGTCGGCACTGGCCAAGACGGGGACGTGGGGTTGCGACAGATCGCTTGTGCCGAGGGGGAGGTTATACTTCTTCAGCCCAAGATTCACGAGTCGCTCGTGAACTTCTGCTTGAATCGCATCTTTTATATATGTCAGTCTATACTGGAATGAGTGTGGATGAGGAGACGGAGAGGGTGAATGGTGGGCATTTATTTACGGTCAAAGGAGTAGCGCTGGCGGTCACAGATGCGCTCATTTGTGTTGATGAAGTATTTGAAGTAGTAGTCCTCATTCTCGATAGATCGAACCTCGTCATCTTTGTTGATGAAGTATCTATTGTGTGAACAAGCTTGTCAGATCTCGTCTGATATGAGAGGAGAAATGGGCATTAAGACACGAGACGTACCCGAGCTCCTTGAGGGTATCAGGAAAGATGGGGTCTTTGGGGAGATTGTCCCACTTGCGGAGAAACATGATGACCGAAGGATTGAAGGAGAATGTGAGTAATGGACAAGGGGTGAAATTGGATTGAAAAGCGAATAGTGATACTGTTGGTGTCGGCGGTGATGGCAAGTTGGTTTATGAGAATGGAGTTGGTGAGAGAGAAGACGGGAGTGGATGTGTGAAGGTCCAATCCGAGGTATTACTGGATTCACTGACGTACATGCACTTGGAGACGGAAAGGCGATAGGTAGACGCAAATGGGTGCTGCTGCCAATCAAACCGGGCAAACACTACTGGTCAGGCTGCTCACATTTCTTCCCTATGTTTGCGAACGACTGATCAGATTGTATGCTGTCTGTCAGCTTCACAAAGATGCGATATCGATAGCTGACATAGCATTCCTAATCTAACATTTCAGAACAGAAGCGACGCTCAGGCTCGTGGATTCCTTCATTGTGAACATGTGCGTATATAGGGAGCAAACACTGTTTGCGTAGAGTGTGTGAGGTCATTGAAGAAATACTGAAGGAACGTTCAAACTCGTGGTTTCCTGATCGTGAACATGTGTGTATAGATGGAACAAACACTGTTTACGTCGGTTTCAGACCAGAGAAGCACGTAGACGTGTGAACAAATACAGAAGCGACGCTCGGGCTCGTAGATTCCTTCATCGCGAATGCGTTTCAGATCAGAGAAATGCGTAGAAGTGCGAAGAACCACGGCAAGCTGCATCCGAGATCGTGAAACTGGGCAACTGCCAATGATATCCCCTTCAGCTCATACGTCATTAAGTGTACCTCTCATCCATAACTGAGGTCATGAACGGAAAATGGCCCTTATCTGCCTCCAGGGTAGTCGTAGCCACTTCTAGGCTTATGGGAAGCAAGCACGTGATAACCTCCATGCTCTCCCATATGGATCTCCCAAGAGATGCCACATCCTATGATGGCCAGAAGTAGTAAAGTCTCGATGTCTCTGGCAATGACAGTAGAGGCGTATGGTATGGCAAGTCGTAGACAATTCTCTATTCGATCGGTAATTTCCGTTCCAGTATCACGGGATAACGAAGACCGACGACGCAAATTGATCATTATATTGTACACTCGCGCTCTACCAACTGGCCTTCTGTACACCGGGAAGATTACCCGCCAACGCTTGCAATCTGAAATTATACTGCGCTCGTCGTCAGTCCCAGTGTTCATCCATCTTGCAGTAGTGTGTATTTCCGGCATGAACTCACCCTCGATAGTTTGAAGTCCCGGAAGATACCCCTTCCCTTACCACCCAGCAGACAACGGCCCCGGATCTGTGTCGGGCGCGTGTAGCAGTGCATCTGGGTCAGCTGGAGCTGGGCCTCGGCGCGCGTACGGGCGGGGAGGGTCGTGTTGCGGATGATGTAGCGGAGAGCTTGTCTGTGGCGTCAAGATGGTCAGCGCCTGCTATCCCCTTCAATACCCGCCGTCTCCGGCGCATGACGACAACTATCTGGAAGTGCGCACCTCTCAGGCTCAGCCTCGGCGAAAGCCTTCCGCTTGGAGTGGTCGCGGATGACCTTGATATTGATGAAGCTACCAATATCGAGCCTCTTCGCCCGGAACATCGACATCTTGGCGGTGGTTTTGCGATGGATCGGATTTGATGGGGATAACTCTCGCGGTCGCACGGCTTGCGTTTGTATTCCCGTAAATTTTGGGAGATGTCGTCCGATGAAGGGGGAAGGTTTGACAGCTGGGAGATGGCTGGAGACCCGCCTGGCAGCTGGTAACGGGAGTCAGAATGGGGACCCACTTTGTCTCGACGTCGATGACGTCGCGCTTGGATTCAAGATTCACTGTCATCATCACGGCTCGCATGGCCGTTCATCTGTCTCATAAATGACCAGAAAACTGTGCGAATGCGGGCTTGATGTTGTGAATTTAATGACGTAGGGTAGGTGAATCACGTATATAGTCATCTTAGTAGAAAATCATCAATTTCTCTTAAATCATCCTTCTCTGATTCTCTTCCTCATGAATCAGACCGATCGTCACATCTCATCACGTTGCTCATCATATATTACTCGTTCAGGACACTCACAACTGTTCATAATGTCAGGTTATTCCAACGTCGGCACAAGTGCTGTCTACGAAGCGGGTGACCAGCGGAACTACAAGGACTCCGAGCTGCCTCGGCCGGATAGGTACCAGGAGGGCACGAAGCATGCCCATCGGGCGAATGATTCCAGTACGATTTCCCTTCTATATTTGAATTATTCATATCTTCCCCTTTTTCTCTTTTATATTGTATTTCAATTCATGAGGAGTATTTCGTAAAAGCTAACAACCGCATAGAAGACGAGCGCTCCATTGCGAACCGTCTGGCGAATGAGGAGGTAATCCTCTTTCCCCCTTTTGATCCGTGCAAACAGTACACTAATATGAAAATCAGAAGAAGCAAAAGCAGAATGATCAAGATGATCCCATGACCGCGGCATCAAAGAAAGATCCGACCCTTCCGGTACGTTCTCACCAATCCTGCTTGTTGTAGTGGATATTGATGAGAAAATAGGCCAAGCTTCACGGTAATGAACCTTCCAAGGGTGCCAAAGTCGATGCGGGATTGCAAGCAGAGGAAGAGGAATATCTGCGCCGGAAGGGAAAAGCTTGAATTCATCAATTCTGTGTACCCTTCTCGTGATGAGAAAACAGAGAAAGAAAGGGGGTGATATCAGCTCTGGTTCAAGTGCAGTGGACTCTATCCACAAGCAAGGCTATATACATGCGAAATCTTATAAAATTCGTATCCAAATCGCTAAACTGAAAGAATTGGCATAAATGGTGTGGAAAATTCGCTTCGCTGAGATCACAACTTGGCACCCTTCGCCCTCCGAGCAGCCTGCTCCTTATCCTTCAACACACGTCGCAGAATCTTTCCGCTGGGCGACTTGGGAATGGCATCGATGAACTCGACACCGCCCTTCAGCCACTTGTACCGCGCCTTGTGCTCCTCGACGTACTTGATGATGGACTTAGATACCTCGTCGTCGGATTTCTTGGCGGCAGCTGCTGACTTCACGACAAAGGCCTTGGGCACCTCGCCTGCGCGCTCGTCGGGCACGGGGATCACAGTGCAGTCGTCTACGTCTGGGTGGCTCAAGATGTGGGCCTCCAGCTCAGCGGGGGCGACTTGGTGGCCCTGTGTCTTATATTAGTATAAAATTAGCAATTGGGCAGAAGTCGAAGGACTCACCTTAACCTTGATCAACTCCTTAATACGATCAACAACAGCGAAATGCTCATGGCCAGCAGGCGACTTCCGCACAACAGCGATATCACCCGTACGCAGCCATCGTCCATCCTTATCCCAGAGATATGCCTCCGCCGTCGCGCGCTCATTGTGCAGGTAGCCGAGCGAGATCGAGGGCGATGAAACCAGGAGCTCACCGCGCTTGTCGTACTCGCTGATCTCGTTGCCGGCCTCGTCGATGAGCTTGGCGCGCACGGCGGGAACAAGAGATCCGGAGGTGCCGATCATCACGTCGTTTTCAGCCGTGCTGAGAAGGACGGTACTACTTTCTGTCATGCCGTAGCCCTGGCCGACGTTGAGGTAGGGGAATTTCTGGAGCATCTCCTCGTGCGTCTCGGCGCCGAGAGGGGCTGCGCCGGTGTAGATGAAGCGGACGCTGGAGAGGTCGTACTTGGAGACCAGCTCGGGGTTTTGGAGGAGTTGGATGAGGATTGGTGGGACCTGTTAGGTGTGAGCCGGCGGTACTATATAATACTGTGCTCCTTTTCTAATTTCGGATGAAAAATCTTGAAGAGAGCGGGACTTACAAGGTGCATGAAGTTGACCTTGTACTTCTGAATGGTCGCAAGGAACGTCTTGAGCTCGAAACGCGGCAATACCACGGTGCCGTCACCACGGTAGACACCCGTGGTGGCCATGACGATGAGAGCGTAGATGTGAGACATGGGCAGGAGACCAATCTGTGTCTGCGTCACGACGCCCTTCTGTTTTCGGCCTACCTCTTCGTGGGCCCGGAGCTGCATTACATTGGCAATGACGTTTTGGTGTGCAATCATGACTGCTTTCTGTGCGCGTTTTTGTCAATATCCTGAGACCATGTAAAGGGGTAGATAGGTGAATAAGTGCTATCTTGTACATACGGGTAGTCCAGAAGTTCCACTAGAGAAGCAGAGGTACGCAACCTGGCGCGCACCCTGTCCCTTGATCCATTGCAAGGGTTCAAGTTCAGGGAGTGATCGGGCATCTGTGAAGAGTTCATCGAGTGTCTTGAATCGCTGGTCAGGGGTCGATCCGGGGACATCAATCAAGAAAATCTTGTCGTCCGAGATGTTGTTCGCGCGCGCAGCCTTCAAAGCGGTCTCCAACAGCGCCGTGCAGGTAATCAGGGCCTTGGCACCCGAGGACTTGAGCTGATGCTCCAACTCGGCAGCTGAGTACATGGCGTTCGCGGGAGTCACAATACCAGAGAGCCGGTGCACCGCATACATGGACATGAGGTAGTCGACGGTGTTGAAGGAGAACAATGCAACGACCTTGTCCCATGGCGTCTCTTCGTTTGGTCGCCATCCGAGGCGTTTCGATAGGGATCTGGCCAGGAGCTCGAAGCGCTCGCGCGTCTCAACTACCGTGTATGACTTCCCCGTCAAACCGCATGTGAAGGGGTTCTGAGACGTAGCGGCTGGTTGTCTGCCATATCTCTCATTGGTGATGAATTCATGAAGAGGAACTGAGTCCGGGGGGTCTGTGAAGCTTGGTTGGTGAGCAATTCGGTTCTTTATCAGAAGTTCGTTCTCATCGGCGCGATGAGTGAAATAGCTACTGACCGAATGGAAGCTGGGGAACCCAGGACGGCGGCGTGAAGATCATTTTGGCAGATCTTTTGGCAGATCTGGATGCTGACGATCAACTAATGCGAATTGAACGTTCCAAAAGACAGAAGATCTGCTCAACACCACAAAAACAACATGCAAAGACTTCTCCAACAATGAAAGGAACGATAATAAAGCCTCGGAACAGATATGAGAATAAAAAGATTTGGATTACGTGATCCAAGCTGGGAGCTCGGCTTGGAGGTTCGATTTCCGAACTGGGGATTGGGCGGTCGGGACGTTCGCGACTCGCGATTCCGGAACTGCTTGAGGTCCCTCTTCCGTCTTGCATTGCAGCTTTGGCGGCCCACTCTACCTAGCTTCAATTCAGCCCAGCTGAATCGACGCACTAAAGTCGAAAAATGCGACGTCGTTAGGATGCGAGCAAGATTTCGTCGCATGCATGATGTTTTCCCCGCATTAACCCGCAGTAGCCAATCCGTACCTTACCCAGCTTGGTGCAACACTGCCTTTTATAGCTAGATGCAAAGGAAGTACATAAAGCAATATTTAGTTATCTTTGGGCGGTCTCGGCAGACAGCACAGCTTCGGCACTCAACTTGTTCTTCCGGAGGTAGGTAATTAATACCAATTACGAGTAACATTCGCTGTTAAGAAATTCTAACGGTGTTAACATGGGGAGATAAGAAAACGTGAGTTCAACGGGTGGCAATTGCTAGACTGCTTTGCAGAATCCTTCATCTTGCCCTACCGTCCATAGCATGGACAATTCATCCGCAACTTTACGTGAGCGTTACATATTATCGATCACAAAGTGCCTGTTGGCTAAGATGTAGACGTATTCCGTACACTGCGACGTCGTCTCCAACAAGCACCACCTACCTAGTAAATAATAGGAGAAGCCAGCAATATCCATGCATGCCGCTTATCGTCTCGGCCAACATGTCTCACGATGTCGGAACCGCTTCGGTTACATAATCACACTGCCGCCCAGCGCGTTTCCGAGATCCATCCTGAAAACGTGGAAAGGGTCGGACCGAAAGTTAACCTTAATGAGAGTTCCGCACGTGAAAAGCCCGAATTGACTTTCGAAATATTCCGTATTGGGAAAACAATGCTTCGATGTTCGCGAAGGCCATCTCAGCTAGGTACGGAATACGAATCAGAGAGCACAGAGAACTGCCATCCCTACCTGCCGAGGTACGGGCTGGTTACTAGATTCGACGGTGGATCTTTAGATAGGGTCCACTTGGTGAGGTCGTTACATCTGCCAAGGAAAACAGGAAAAATCTCCACCAAAGACTGCCCTGATTTCCATCCGTTCCCGCGTTGCCTAGCCGAGACGGGCGGGGACTCCCATGCCGCTTCCTTCCTAGCATTTCATTCAGCTGGGAGGTCAATCTTGAATCTGAACGTTTGACTGTGAAGAATATATGTATGTACTTGTAACAGACGGAAATCTTCATTGCTGTTACGGAACAGCAAACCGGCAGTTGGTCGGTCAACTACCGTGCTGTCTTGAATAGGAACCAGATGTCCACTGTCCTCCGTACTATGGATTTGTCAATTCTGAGACACGGTAATCATCCGTAATCAACGCGTACCACTGGAAAGATCTGTTTCACATTCGGGTGGCCTCAGTATCGCCTGTGTTTTCGTCCTTCCAACATTCCGATAGCCGATTTGCGCTGAATTTTGACCAAATACGAGCAGTACAGACCTTCCGCAAGGCCTATGTAATGTCCAATCTGGTTATCGTTGGATATCTAGCATCGACAGTCTTCCATATGGCTTCTTTGTATTTGGATTAGGCTACCACTCTTGTCGTACCGAGCCATTCCTCCCTTCTGAGGGCGATATCTTGTACGACTAGACAAGGTGAGATCTTCGGTCCAGAAACCAAGGATCCATTCCAGACCGATGCATTAGTACTGCGTCGCATATACTCCGTTCCAGTGTGCTGGGACTGAGAAAGCGAAAAGAGCCACGCTGCAATGGAGAGCATCAGATGACTGTGAAGTTCCTGGGAGTGCAGTTACCGACACTTTTCTGGGGTCATGAGAGAATATGGAAGGGTCCAAGTCACAAGACATTACGATGCCAGTCCAGGTTTATTGTTCGCGTGCTGACATCTACCTATCATCAGTCTAGCTTAGGTGCACATCGACCAGGGCAATTAAGCCTCAGCCGATTTGAAAGTGCGGGTCCAGTCAATGGAACCTCTTTTTCCGTCGCTACGTTGCTCTCAGCCGTACAGGATGCGTTTTTGTAACAAGAGGATGTCTTTCAAACTCAAGGAATCACCAATGGTGCATATCTACCGCATGCTTGCAATGTAATGGTATCTGAAGGGAAAGTAATGAAACGAGTTGGAATTGCCAATTGGATGGAGATGGAATCACGACCGGAGCAGTCGACTCATCTCAAGTCCCCTCGTTCCAATGATGACAAGCAAGCAAGCTCGGCGTCCAACACCGAGCCTAGGCATATCGTGATTTCGGATCTTGACAGATTTATGGATCTTGGGGTGTTCCCCGACGGCTCTACTGCGTCAGTCCTGGGCGTACCAAACCCGTAGAAGTGAAAAGGCATCGCAGCATTCATTGTTTCCCTTCCTCGACTTTTAGTCGCATCCAAGCCATGACAATATTACAGTGATCACGGCAACGGCGCTTTGAAGTGGTAGCAGACACTGCCTCCGTGCTATTGATGACACCTCACATTCGATAGAGCTAGAGCGACAAAACCCACCGTCTTTTTCCTCGTCGACACGGCATCGAAACCATGCTGATGTACAGTTGTAATCCTCCGTATATCAAAAGATCTACGCGAGCCCGTGAATGTTGTGACAGCGTCTCGCCAGATCACTCCACTGTCCAGTGAATCATGTTACCACCGTTTTGTGTAGATGTATGCCATCTTCTTTGCCCTTGATGTCATTACTCCTGGGCTCGTTTTCCGGTTGTACTGCGGTTTTGCCAGACAATAAGCTGAGGGATGAGATAGACATCCGCCTGACGAAGAGTGGGCTGGGGACATGATGGGCAAGACAGACAAGACCAACACATTGAATCACTATGCCGTCCGGCTGTGTCTGGACAGAGTATCGGTTCCAAATGTCAATAAGGCGACTTTTCTAGGCCAGGAGAATAGCAGCCTTCATACGTATATGCATGAGCTCTCCTACCGTGAATAGATATGGCTGGAAAGGCACCTGAGGTCTAGAGTCTAGACAACAGCTTACATGTTTTGTGAGCAACGCGATCCGTGAACATAATCTAATATCTACGGGTTCTTCAGTCACTGCTTTCTTAACTGTCCAAACACTCGATATCTTCATCGCCGTCGTTCACGGTCAAGCACGACTCCGTCGATGTTACGACAAGGCAAGATAGCCATCATGCGTAAGACTCCATTGCGTGATAGGGGTGGCCTAATGTTGTCTGCAGTTTTATCTCCCAGTCATGATACATCAATTAAGAACTACCTACGAGGCTATTATGAACTACCTACTACCTTATCGGCGCCCTTACCCCTGCACTCACAACCACCGGTGCTCATCGTCGCTCGTAGATTTCGTTCCTTCCCATCATGACCAAAGACTAGGTCGGTAGTGACTGCCATGTTAAAATGATTAGGTCACCTCTGTATTCTCACTTCCAGCATGTTCGGGTAGATCTACAGCCTCACATACCGTGCTGCGATACTCGTAGGTGAACTGTGCTCGAGGGCGATGCATCTGGAGAAGGTGCGAGAGTGGGTTTGCCTAAATTGTATCATCACACGACTTCGAAGCTGCCTTGAGATGCAAGAAGCGTGCGTCATTGCCTTCCGGGTCAGAAATAATTGTCAGGTACGGGCTGCCTCGAGGAGAGCTATACGTCATGGGTATCGACTCACGACATCGAACCTGCCTTTGCAAGATCGTGTCAGTGCCTATTTCGTCAGAGGTCTCGTCAGGTACGGTCACTGCCTTCCAAGTTCGTCCTCCTCGCCCTCTAAGTACCTTCTCTATGACCTCAATCTCGACCGTCACTGCTGAACAAATCGATAGTCTCCACTCGCTGAGGCTCATCTGACACACGCTAGCCGGCGAATGACTGCCGGCTTCGTCCAAATCGCCAGGAGCACCCACGATGGATAGTCACACGGACCTGTTTTCTTCCTTCGCACCTTCCAAAACACCAAGGGCACGGTCGATTCTTCGTCCTCGTCTTACTCATCACCCTCGCGGATTCGTCTATAAATTCTTCCCCCGGGCCTCGATTCTCGAGCTTCCTCTTCCTCTCTTTCTCTTCTTTTTTCCCCACCCACATTTTCACTTCTGCCAATTCACCTCAATCCGGTCACCTAGTATCTTTATCCTTCTGCATTCCAGTTACCAGTCACCGTTCACTTTATCTTTATCAAGAGAGTCAGACAATCAGAGATCTCATCTCTGCATCTCTTGTCGTCCCTTGAGAAGCACTCTGCGTTCCTGTGCTCCTCACCGAGTGATCACGTCCGCACCCCAGCCATCTAGCGTTTTCACACACACAGCAGGTAAGTCATCATCAAGTATTTCCCCTCCCTACCTTATGCCCTCCATCGACATGCTTAATGCACCTACCACATGTCGTGCCCTTCCTCTCAAAAATTTCATTTCCTCATGACACCGTTGGCGTTATCCCTCCGCTTCATGCCCCTTAGACTTCGCCTCCTCCCATCTCCAGGCATACCTTATTTCTTCTTATGTTCGATGTCGAATACATCATCAATCCGTAAAATCACTCTCTAACTCAACGTCGCTGCTAGTCACCGCCTTGTCTTTAGACATAGCGAGTCACGACTATTGACGTTGTCAAGATCTCAGTCCAAGTAAGTCTTCATCATCCACTTCATCCTTCGCCCTGTTGCACACTACATCCAACCTTCTCATAAGGGCTGGCCAATGTTTATTGCTTTTTTCCCTTGACTTCCATCTGTACTTGTATGGACTATTTCCATCACCGCTGTCATGTTACTGCCAGACTCATTCCTTCGGGCCATCTTATTGTTTTTCCCATCTACCTCAACCTCCAGCTCTTTCAAGGCTGCGTAGGCAATCCCCATTCCCACACATACACTCGTAAAGATCCCCGAGCAAGAATCTAAGAATATCCCCTGGTTTGATGCCACTAAGGCTCAGTTTCACATACTTATTCCTTCGTCTTGTCCCGTCTTGGGGACTCGTACCTGACTCGCACATTTACACTTCATCCAATCGATCATACTCATCTGCTAACCCTGATAGTTCAAATCCACTTGAGTCGTCTATTCTATTGTTGCCCACGAAAGGGAGCATTTACAAAACAGGTAAGTCCCGTCAGTTCCAACTGGCACTCCAACATTTCACTCTGCATTGGCAAGACAAGTTACACAACCCCAAACCCAAGCTGTCGGCTCTACGGCTTGAAATGTACATCACATCATTGTTGTCCTCCTCTCTTTTTTACATTCGAGCAAACATTCCACGTCTATCGTCCATCCGCTTTCATATACATGGCGCCTGCACATACATGGCTCCTGAACTACTCAACCTCGACCTTTTCGTAGACTTACTCCTGATTATACTTATACAACATCATAAACCCCTCTCTCTCCCCAAACCACTCTGCATCTCCATGTTTTTACCCCAACCCGCTCGTACAATGCTAATTGCAACGATATAGTTGTCATCATCTCATATTCATACTTAGGTGGTCATATTCCATTCTAAAGCAATGACTATGGGCAACGGAAACTCGACCGTTGTGGGAACTACCCACCGGTCGGGAGCTAATAGTCCCACTGGCAGCATGAAGAGAAAGGCCGAGGAAGCTGGTGAGATGGCGAACGGTGGTGATGTCAAACATTACCGAGCCGCGGCCAACGGAGTCGATGATGCCGCCATCATCGCTAATACAATCTGCCCTCCACTTGGTGAGAGATCTGCTACACCTCAGTTTCTTCCTACACGCCCACCACCAGTCTCTGCAGATGTTCGTGCTGCAATGTGCGACAGTCTGAAGTTCTGGAAGTCCCACCAGGGAGGCATTCATTCTACCGACATGGTTGCAACTGGAATGCTACTTAACGGCAAGACCACTCCCCGTGACGTCCTTCAGGCTGAAGTCATTGTCACTACAGTGTAAGTTTTATATAAAACCTGCTCTCCCCAATATAAGTTATCTCACTAACATTCCGGGATAACAGCGGCGGTGGCTTGCAGCTCGGAGCTGATGGCAAGCATATTCGTATGGAGGACCAACGTGCAGACCATAAGAACTACGTCACGCTCAAGAATGCCATGATGGCAAAAGAGCCAATTGGTGTTGTTATCGGAAAGCAGCAGCAAGAAGGAAGAGGTAAGACTCTTCGTAGCAAACCAGTGTGTGATTTATGGTGCTGACAAGATCGCTAGGCCTATATGTCAACAATCTTGTGTCTGTCATCTTGGAGCATCACTTCAATGTGCTCGCATGGTTCTTCATCACTGACTTGTGGGTTGAATATCAGCCCACTCAGCATGATGGAACCAGATTCAAGCACTATTGTGTGCGCCTCCAGAAGATTGACTTGACTTCGGAGTCCTGGTGGGTTCCAGAGGACACCGAGGAATCCCAGAAGCACACAGTCGGCGAGTATCATTGCAACACTATGACCTGCTCATCATGCGGTCAGGAGAGTAAGGAGATCTTCCAATCCGGTTGGTGCTGCCTCACAAAGGATTGCCGCAACTTCTTCCATTTTGCGGATCCAACCGTCAACATTGAAGCACTGCAGTACAATGACAACTTCCTCAATGAGCGACAGGAATGGGACTCTGATATGGAGATGAAACCTCTTGTACCCATGTTGCCGCAGCGTGAGATCAACGAGTTTGGATCTGAGGAGAGATTCAAAAAAGGTATCGTTTGCCCTCGATGCAACTTCGCGAGTCGCAGAGTCGCTTGGGATGGTTGGTCTTGCGAGAAAGGATGTGGCTACACGTTCTCCATCCAGCCCGAGAACGTGCCACTTGAGCAGATTCAAGCCGAGACTGAGTCAGTCATGCGTCGGAAGGAGAAATTCTTCCAAATTGATGATCGCATTATGCACACTGAGCACCAGGTCGAAGGCTACAAGGTTTCGACATTCTACATGCCTAACAGTCCCCAGCATGAAGACGAAGCACAATGGATCGGCTCCGTCACGGTACTTCAGCCAACCAAGTCTACCCTGGAGCGAATTGACGGTCTCAATGACCTCTTTAACGACATTCAAGACGCGACACGTGTCGGCGACGTTCAGCTCAGACGTCGCCCAGCTTTCTGTCGGGGTAAGATAATTTACCAACTGAAAGCATGTCACCGTGCTAACCAACATTCCAGGTTCGCACAATGAGGAACTGACCTCGCACTTCTCTTCGAATATGGTAAGTCTACATGTATGTCTGTACGCTGTGTAGCGCTCTCTAACGTCAAAGCAGGGAGCCGACTATAAGTTTGGCGTGGTTGTTGAAACCTCGAACGGTTTCGACACTGCTCCGGCTCCGGTCATGAAGGCACTCAGCCGCCTCACTTGGGGTGGATCGACTGCCGTCAAGCTGACCTCGGAGCAAGTCACGGCAAACCAGATGTCGGTGGACTCTCAGTCCATGCCAGATCAGTTCATTGACTTCAACGAGCAACTGATGCTTGGCTACTTTGAGAGATCTCAGATTAGCGTTAGTCTGCCCCTCCCAGATTGTATGAAAGCTGCTAATGTGAGATTCACAGTTCCACGACGACGGCGAGGATGAACTGGGACCTACTGTGGCAACACTCTCCCTCGGCTCTCCATCGATCATGCGATTCCGCAGTAAGAACAAGTCAGGAATCAGAAACACCATTGGAGCCAACAACGTCATGCTCTCACTCGTCCTGGAGCATGGCGATATGGTCATTATGCATGGCACCAAGATCCATAAGATCTATGAAGTACGTCTCCTTACCCATTGCGAAAGTCAGTCGACTAACCAAGTGCTTAGCATGCCGTGACGGCTCATGGCGTTCGCCGATATGCCTTGACTTGCCGGTACATTCGACCGGAGATGATTAGCTGCCCAGAGCGACGTGAGAAGGCTATCATCAACGGTACCGTCCCTAAGTACTGGAAAGAGCAGGCCTACAAGGGCGAACCAAGATTGACCAATGGATTCCATAAGTCTGAGGACACTGATGAGTCCAGCACTTGAATCCAGAAGACGGACTCCGTCTCCTGTTGGCCGCAATAACAGGACATCAGAATCGCGACAGTTAATTTTGCTTTTGCATACCGATACATGCTATTGGCTTTTGCTCAGAATGAGGGACAGTTCTATGATGAGAAAGATTACTTTGCTTTCGGCCGATGGTGAGAGATAAGGTACGGAGTTGTGGCGAGATGATCTGATGAGTGTATGAGACATGGCTATTCTTTGCATTGTACGGAGGAATGAACGAGCTACGATTTGCTTCAAGAGGTGTACCATACTAGCTGAGCTTCTACGGAAGAGTGTACAAGTCACGAGCAACGATCGCTTCTCATTATGATGATGAGCTTAGACAGAGAAGATATGCTACCACTAATGTTACTGCTAAAATATGATGAAAAACATGTCAGTGAAGAAAAGTGTAAAGTTGCCGTAGCAAGCATTATGGGAGAAAAGGGCCCATCATACTGACCGACAATCAGAGTCAGGTAAGATATATTCTACATCGTAAGCCCTCGGAGAGGGATAGCGGCAACATTCCTCAGAGGTTATGATGGTGACTTCTATAACTTCCAGAGATGGAAGTGTGGACAGGGTCGTAATAACAGGCAGAATACAATCCCATGCGTGTCATTGTATGTTGATCGACAAGCATCGCTTGAGAGGGAACTGTTGTGTGGATAAGACGTTTTGTTCGGTAGTCCAAGTAAGTATCCGGATGTGCAGCGAATGCCAAGGCATGGCGTCAGATGTAGGTCTTGGGTTCAACGTGGTTTCTATAATTAGGTGGTGTGAATGCTTTACATATGTAGGAGAGACATGTGGTGGCGTTGGATCCCGGGGAGCCGGGATTGATTCTGCGTGTGGTGTTTGATGGGAACGTGGAGGCAGGGATTTTGGGTGGGAAGGGGGTTTACTGTTTTAGAGGATTTTGTGTGTAAGACGGGGAGGTTATTTCTGGTAGGTATGCGAGGTGGGATGAGATGGATAAAATGGATCCTGCGAGGTAAGAGGGGATGGTAGGACTTTGGTGAGGGTATATAGATGTGCTTCGGACGGGAGATGCATTGTGTTGGTGAAAAGTAGGAATTGGATGGAAAAGACGATGAATAACAGTATTTACGACGCTCTTCCGCCTCCGTACGCCTTTCAACTTGCGATTAGAGGGAGGGGTGGGGATTCGCATATTAAGGCGCTTTGTGTTTCTTGCAGCAGCGAGTCAAAGAATAAAACCGAGCAGAAAGTTAGGGATGGTGGGAATGGGGATGGTGATGGTAAGGGGAAAGGGAAAGACAAGGATACAAGTCGAAACTGCGTGTCGAGGGAGTCAGAATTGGGATTGCATGTGAGAAGGGATGGGAGTGGATAGGGTTGATGGGATGGGATGGGACGGATTGGATGCACGGCAATTCGAGCGATCTACTGGATACTCGTGTCTGGGTCGCAGCTGGTTCGCAGGGAGGTGATGTCGACGGGGTTTTGGATTTCGGACCGAAGAAACCTACGGGTAGGAGAAGCCGTTCGAGAGCGGCGAGCGACGAAAGTCGAATGTTGAGTAGATGAACTACGTATGGGAAACGACGGTGTAAGTCTAAGTGTTTAACAAGTCTTATCCGGGTGGAGATTTTGCTGAAGGCATGGATGTTGGCTAACAGAGACGATAGATGGAAGAGACCGGCTACGGTTCACGGCTCGAGAATCCGGGTTGATTACTTTTTCTTGGAGCATACTATGGGGACTGGATCAGTCAGGAAAGTCGGGAACAAGAGTTGATGGCATCAATCGCTACATTGGAGAGAGACATGTGACATTATATCATCGGAGTGGAAACAAAAACGGTGAGAAAGTCATTTCAAGATGGCGTCAAGTTCGCTGCCAAAATACGACACTTGTGGATGGCGGTAAGATTGTTATGGAACCCCAGATTAATGACTTTTGGCTACGGCAGAAACGGCCCCGCGAATGAGACACGCGACCGCCCTAACTAAACAAATGGCTTCATTCAATGACCAACCAGCATGGTGAACCAGAATAACGAGATGTGTCGCGAATAGCACACGTCCGTGAGATACCTAGTGCCCAAGCCCAGGTCCTCCTTTTGCGTAGCTTGCAACACCACGAGGCAGCGTGTATCAGTGCCAGGTCCGCAAAGTGAACGACCTCCTCTCCGGACGTCTAGAGTTGTTCAGAAAGGAACTAGCCATCGTACGCTCTGGCTATGGTAGGGGGTGAAATTGCTTTGGTCAATAGTTCTTCTACCCGCCAGCATCGCCCCTACGCGTGAGGCGTCGATACTCGCCGGAGCCATATCCTTGCGCGTCAGGGAGACAGGATTTTCACCTCTTGAAGTGCTGTTCAGGTCCTAGATGGTTGAGATTGACTACCCTCGAGGGCGTGGGATTACTGTTGTCCCTGACGAGCCCTCAATCATTGTGTCAATGTGTAATCGAGAAGACGGTGTTGTCTATGTCCAAGCCTGTGATATTGCGATTGCCATGGTACTGAGATGTGATTCGGTAGGGCATTGTACCTGAGAGCAACACTAGCTGGTAGCCGCGATTTGCCAACCAGTATACGGGTTGAAGTGATCAGCAAATACCGAAGGTATGGGTAAGGTCGCGTTGCATATGTAGGCTACTGAGAAAATCCAGAAACCAAACGCCGCTAGTGAACATTGAGGAGGATGCGGGATAGTCGATCTAAGCTGTTGGAAGGGCTTGGCTCGGTACCGCAACCTGAGGCAAGATGAGGCTCAAATGGGTTGACATACTATATTGACTTGGTTAAGTAGAGACAGCATGTGGTAGTTGATCATAAGAAAGACAGAAGTGGACACGAAAGTGGGCTGAAAAGGGGGTGGCATCGTGAATTTGTATCGGGGTTTGCGGTCGTAATCGCATGCTACGCAAATTCACAGGGTCAGGGTCGGTTTGATGACAAGGTATTGCAGTTAGAAAATGCAGTTGTTTATTTCGCAGAGAAAGAAGCATACTCGTGGCTAGCCGGCAACACGAACACGGTACAGATAAGGACAGTAAACAGGGGTATTGTTTTATTCAGATCCGGTTTGACTGGCTACCTAGAAGATTGGTCAACAACTGCCCCTTGACAATAAAGAATCCGACTCGATCAAGACTTACATGCAGTCACCGGTGTAAAGGAGACACGACCAGTTGTCGTTCCTTCGGGGCGGTATTATTGGGAGAGACAACATGTTCCTCCATTGTTTGATTGACCGTGAAGATAACTCGGGGGCTTGCCACCGCTGGAATACGCGATAGAATCGCGCAGAAGCGCTAGTGCTTCGGGATGCAGGTCGTAGCGTGTTTACGCACCGCTCTAGAGGTTCTTCTTCGTCTCCAGATAACAGCCGACAGAGTCTTGATTCAACTCAACTCATCTCCTTGACGAGCTTGCGTACAAGCTTCTTCTGCTGCTCGACGTCAAGCTGGTTGTCATCCGTCTCCTTCACAGCGCGGCCAACCATTAATACGATCTTGACGTCTCCGTTGACCCAGAGCTTGCCGTTTCTGCCCACAGCAGTCTCAAAGGCGAAACCGGCAGCTCCAATTTCCTCTAGAACCACAACTTTACCCTCTTCGACCGACTTTCTCATGAGTAACCGCCGGGACATGCCGAGAGAAATGTCGTAAAGCATGCCACCGACCAAGGGGCCAAGACCATCGGCCTTTCCTGTGGAGGGAGAGACGCATTCCAGCTCAGGGTCCATGTGACGGTTGGCTAGACATACTCTAGCATAGACCAGAGCACCATGAGACAGCTGGGGTCTGGTCTTCTTGGTAGCCATCTCAAAAGATAGATGCGGGAGAATGGCGTGAGGACTGTAGTCAGTGATATTGACAGAATAATAGTCTCCTGCACTTCGTTGGATCGTGCAGATGATCAGATCACCAACAACAGGCTTGTACTAGAGGCGCGTGTTAGTATGAATCGTCTGCCAAGAAGAAATCCAAAAGAAAGCTTACTCTTCCACTGTTGGACTCGACCCAGATGGAGTTTTTCCTCCAGTCTGTCGTGAGCTGACCGGCCAGAGTCGGGATCAGGGCATTTGTGTGAACATGGCGAAGACCAGGGCCAAGCTTGAGCGCCTTCTTAGGATGAGACGGGATGAGCGCAGTAGGAATCTCATCACCTGGTAGAACCACTACATGCTCGCTCTTGCCTGCCATTTTTGAAAAGATTGTGTCTTCACTGCGAGATGGAAATGATTTTGTGGACTGATGAATGATGGCGCAACGAGTCTCGCGATGTTTGTTGTTGCTCGGTTGAGCAAGCAAGCAGTTTTGATAAAACAATGTTCACGATAATCAGTTTCTTTGCCTTTCTCGATATTCACTTATGCAGTCCTTACGTAATAGATAAGCGATAAGAGCTATGGCCAAGTACCTTCGTACCATTGTCTCTTATCGTGGCGATAAGACCTGTCTGTCTGGCAGATTGCCGCCCGTGGCAGGCAGCTGGGCCTGGTACCTCGACCTAGGGACCGTTTTGGAGGGGCATAATTTTTTCCGGGGCAGATCCAAATTTTGAAGGCCAAACCAGACCAAACCAAACCGCCAGAAAGGTACATACCTCTCCATCCGTGTCGTCACCTTATCAGCTTTCCACGCCTCCAATAAGGTACAACCTCACTCAAACATCGCCAAGGATTCTGCTCTGCATTATTAACGGTACGACGGAAGCATGAGTGAACAAGTAGCCAGCTCTGGCGTTGCGCCGGAGAACCGTTGCGTCATTGGTATCTCCTTTGGCAACTCTTACAGTTCCATCGCCTGCACGATCGACGACAGTGCCGTCGTTATCGCCAACGAGGATGGAGGTCAGTGTTCCCTACCATTACGATCCCTTCCTTCCCGCTTGAACTAACGTGTTCTTCTCTACTAGACCGTCAGATCCCTACCGTTCTCTCCTACGTAGACGGCGAGGAGTACACCGGTAACCAGGCCAAGGCCCTCCTGGTTCGCAACCCCAAGAACACCGTCGTTGCCTTCAAGGACTTCCTCGGTCAGGAGTATGTTGGCCCTGCTCATCGAGTTTGACTATACGTACTGACAATGCCTGTAGATTCAAGTCGATCGACCCCACCCACTGCCACGCCGCCGCTCACCCTGAAGATGTCGCTGGCGCGATTTCCTTCAAGGTCCAGGACAAGCTTGAGGGCGAGCCCTCCACCCTGACCGTCTCCGAGATGTCCACACGGTACCTGCGCCGTCTCGTGCAGTCTGCCTCCGACTACATCGGAAAGCAGGTCACATCCGCTGTCGTTACTGTCCCCACCAACTTCTCCGAGAAGCAGCGAGCTGCCCTGATCAAGGCCGCCCAAGACGCCAACCTCGAGATCCTCCAGCTCATCAACGAACCCGTTGCTTCAGTCCTGGCTTACGATGCCCGCCCTGAGTCCAAGTTGGAGGACAAGATCATTGTCGTCGCTGACCTTGGTGGTACCCGCTCTGACGTCTCCGTTGTTGCTTCAAGAGGTGGCCTCTACACCCTGCTCGCCACTGCTCACGACTACGAGTACGCTGGTGTTCAGTTGGATAAGGTCCTCATGGACCACTTTGCCAAGGAGTTTATGAAGAAGCACGGCGATGTCGACCCCCGTGCCAACCCCAAGAGCTTGGCCAAGCTTAAGGCCGAATCAGAGGCTACCAAGAAGGCCCTCAGCATAGGTACTAACGCCAACTTCAGCGTCGAGAGCTTGGCCGAGGGTATCGACTTCCAGATGACGATCAACAGATTACGGTACGAGACCATTGCCCGCAAGGTCTTCGAGGGTTTCAACCGCTTGATTGAGGGTGTTGTTAAGAAGGCTGGCTTGGATGTTCTCGATATCGACGAGGTCATCCTATCTGGTGGCTCTTCTCACACCCCCAGAATCGCCTCCAACCTCCGCGCTATCTTCCCCGAGACCACCAGCATCCTCGCTCCCTCCACCAACCCCAGCGCCTTGAACCCCTCCGAGCTCCAGGCCCGTGGTGCTGCTCTCCAGGCCTCTCTCATCCAGGAGTACGAGGCCGAGGACATCAACCAGTCCACCCACCCTGCCGTTACTACCGTTAACCACATTTCCAACGCCATTGGTGTTATCACGCTCGCTGACAACGGCGAGGAGACCTTCACCCCTATCATTGCTCCCGAGACTGCTGTCCCCGCTCGCCGGACAGTTCACGTCGAGACCAAGGAGGGTGGCAACATCTTCGTCAAGGTTGTCGAGGGTAACACTCACATCAAGGTCACCAAGCCCGAGCCCAAGCCCAAGGAGAACGGACAGAAGGAAGACGAGGAGGACAGCGACTTCGACTCTGACGAGGAAGAGGAGGAGCACCGCGAGAAGGTTTGGAAGATCGGCAACACCCTCGCCGAGGCCGCCGTCAAGGACGTCAAGAAGGGCGGTAAGGTCGAGGTCTCTATTACTGTCCTCAACGACCTTAGCGTCACTATTACGACGAGAGAGGTCGGTGGTAAGGGTGGTGTCAGAGGTACCCTTGTTGCTCCTTGAAAGGGGTGATCTCTGAGAAACGTTTACAACACAACATCATGATGAGTGGAGTGGGCATTTGATACAATGGGGACATCAATTGGTGTCGAAAAAAATCGGGACCTTTAGACTAAACACACGCACACACGAACGAACAAACGCATGAACTGGCTGACCTGATGTACATGGATGCATTGTACACGACATAGACCAACCACGCTCTGGTAGAAAGTTGACACCCTGGAGGCACGGGGTGGATGCATACCTGGTACCTAGCATTGTATGTATACATGTATACACACACTCACGCACACGAAGTCTTGTTCTTGATGATTGTGATGGTTCGTGAATGAACGCTTTGACGAGTTGAGTGGCAACAGTAACTGAATGGAACGTGAATCTGTGATATGTATAAAGGACCTACGTTCCACGTCTCCTTCCATGCATCCCTTGTAGTGCAATCAAACACCTCCACAACAAAAAGATCAATTCGATGTAATTTCTGCCTCTCTCATACAACTAGGGATGATACCCGTTCCGTCCAGTCGGAGTGGTAGTTGTTGATGTTTGCCGTGCCTATTTGGAGCTTGATGGATCGTAGCAACGAGATATTCACTCAAGAAAGAAACAAAAATAAAGTAATGGTGCGTGAGCATTGTATTTATATACGTTCTATAATATGCCTGCCAGTATCTATAATGGAGGCGTCTTGTTTGTACAGGATATTTGTTGTTTGTTGTTTGTTCTGTTGTGGTTTTGTTATCGGGTAGGTCTCCGGGTAGATGGAGCATTTGTACGGTGAAAGACTGGGAGTAGTACATACACGAAACGAAAAGAAATCAAACAAATGAAACTTATATCAAGAGGGAGTGTGCGTTGTCGACAACAGATTTGAACTGAATAAATCGAACGGAAGTAGGACGAGAAAAACACGGGGAAGAAACGAAGAGAACTCATTCGCGTGCAACTTCAAGTTATTGATTACCCTACCTACCAACCCACCAACAACGCCATCTAGGTTTAACCCGTACATACTTCTCAGAGAGTACAGGAGAAGAAGAAGAAGAAAGGGACATTGTGCCCCGTGATTGATGTATTGACCGATTAAGTTATGTTCGATTCCAGCCGGTCGGAATCTGTATGTTTGGTTATGAATGAAGCCGCCTTTCCCTTCCCTTCTTTATAGAACTCCGTATAATAAACGCCTTGCTTTGCCACCGAGGATGAAGTGACCAAATGCTATGCCGACAACAATGCTATGATAATTGGACTGGAAGTGGACTGGATTGATTTGAGCTTTATACGACTGTGCCGGGTAGTTTCCAGGCTATTAGGTCGTCTCTCAGCTCGTACTCGTCGATCTCTCTCGGTCTGTGGAACCCGGCCATCTTGAGGCCATCGGCCCCAATACTGCCGTAGGCTGGCGCGAGGCTTGCTGGGGCGTCGCTGCGGGTTTGCGGACGGTATGTTACGGTTATTATGTCTTGTTCGGGAGGCGAGGCACCACTCTCTTCCCAGTAGACTGGTAAAGGTTGTCCGGCTGGCTGACTATATTGACGTCCGCGCTGCATCGCGCCAAAGGTAGCTTTGGACCGTTGGAGAGTCGGAAATTGGGAGGTGAAATCACTATCGTTGTGGCCTCTGACGGTGGGACCGGACCTGTCGCTCGCACTGCTGCTGGGGCGCAGGTTCGTCTGAAGACGTCGAATATCGGCAGAACGAAGTGGTGTGTGGTTGGGAGCATCCTCGCTACTCAGAGTTGAGCTTCTCGTAGAACTTCTACTACTAGTAATGCTACTAGATCCATCTAGATTGGGCGAGTCCATGAATGACGGCTCTGATTTTTGGAGTGTGCCGTCACGCCAGCCATTGCCGCCAGCAAAAATATCCTCAATACACTCGTCGGCGTGTAGCTCCCCAGGTTGACGATCCCAGCTCGCAGCGAGAGTCCGGCGGTACATATCCTGGGCCTCGGTATCGCGATATTTGTTAATCGATAAAGCGCCACTAGGTTTGTCGGTCTCTTCGTGATCGAACTGCTCGCTGGCGCCGGTGATAAGGCCAGATATGCCTCCCTGGAAGACAGTAGCCGACTTCAATGGTGGTGCGACGAAGTTACGCTCTCCGTCAACCTGCACCATCAATATACCAATTCTGAGCGTGCCGTTGATTCTACTCTCCTGCATCAGATATCGGCGCACGATGCCTTCTTCGGCTTCCTCTTCAACCAAATCAACTTCCTCGGGGTGGAACGGTTCCGACGGAGGGGTGCCCGGGCGATCGGCGTCAACAGCTGTCCGGCCAACGGCGAGTCTCTGGCCCGCGCTGAACGGATTTGTGCGGCCATGATCTGGGCTCATGAGGAATCGAGATGTGGTGCTTCGGCGAGGGAAGTTCTCGCTCTCTTCAACATACTCGCTGAGATTCAATCTCACAATGCCTAGCGATATCCTTTCGTCACGTCCACCAGGCACCATAGGAAACTCCTGCAACACTTCGAACTCGATGGGGCATTCGGATAGGTTGTTGGAACGATCGATGGAGATTCGCAGCGAGACGGCCTTGGAATAGTTGTAGGTGACACGATGGTTTATTTTGTCAATAGAACACTTCGCCGTTCGGCCGCGATATTCGCCGTGTATGCTGTTAGGGAGATGCCATTTCACGTAAGACGTGCCGGCCACCAACGGGACGTTGTTGAGGTCGTAGATCCATAAGTGCAATTCGAATTTCGGCTGTTAGTGGGGGGTGAGCAGTTAGCAAAGAGGATCAGAGCCAAGACGGGTCAAGAAATGAAGTCATCGGAGGGGTTGGCCGGGTGGATCGGATTGGCGCATTACCTTGCGAGCCTTATTCACTATCGGTAGACCACGCATGTCAGCTCAAGCGTTTGACGAACGTGGGAACATGTCAAGTCGGAGGACAGAAGAGAACGGGAAAGGAAAGTCTGAACGAGGCATGGCATGCCGTTGGCGCCAGTGTAGAGCATTGAAGAGTGAAGAATGAAGAATGATGATGCGTGAGACAAGGGAGACGAGAGTGCTGCTTGCTCAGCTAAGAGTCAAGGAGTGAAGGAGTCAACTCAGGTCAAGGACAAGGGCTCAGGCGGCGAGGGATTTTTATTTTCCACATAAAAGAGGTAAAAATTCCGACGACGCTGAGTCGCGCGACACGATGGATCCAGCGGCGTCCCAAAGCGAGAAAGTGCCGAAGGGGCCGGGGTTGGGGGTGGGAGGAGACAGGATAGGCAGACGCGCTATCGGGATTGCAGGTGACGGGCACGGAAACAAGGGGAAAAAAGAGGGCAAACGGGTGAATGCTCTACATTCCTAGACAGTCTTGCCTGTGATTTGGAAGAGACGAGAAGAGAAGAGGGTGTGGGGGTTCCGACTGAGTCAAGGAGCTATGGTATGGTTTGCTTTTTGGGGGCTTACATACTCAAAGAGGCCATGATTACTCTCTAACGGGGTCGGAACTCAGACGGGACGACTCAGTCACTCTGTCAGACTGGCGTTTGCCCGTTTGTCGTTATCCGTAGCCGTAACCGTAATCCGTATCGCTGATTGTCCAGCTGACGATCGTCCAGTGAAAGCGATTCTGGTTCTGATTATGCTTATGATTACGGGGTTATCACAATAGCCGTAAGCCGTATTCTGTATTCCGTATATCCAAAAGTGAACGTATTCAACGTAAATCCAAAGTAGCAGTGTGTAACCGAGTCGGAGGCAAACAGGAAAGAGCGAACGACTACCAAATGTGGAGAGCAATAAGATCCCGCTGATCTGCAGTCATGGTCTGGAAGGTGTAGGGCCGGATTAGGCGGGATTCGGGAAGGAAGGATGGAAGGATGGATGGAAGGATGGAGAGTCTCGCTACGTCGCTACGGTCGCTACGGAATACGGAATAACGGTCGTCGGCGCGGATGCTAAAAGCTCGAGTTCTCCCTAGCACTACCGACTTATGCACGCAGAGTGGGTTCGACGAGACGCAAACAAATGCAAACAGGAGGGATCAGCTCAGAATCACGATGGCCGACTGCAGCAGTCGATGGAACTGATGTAGATATACGGATTAGCCAGATAGATTAAGACAAATGAGATGAATTTCAGCACAATCAGACGGGCAAATGAGCATGAATGAGGTTGGATGGACGGTGTTCAGGACGGCTGCCTCTCCACTGAGCGGTTGGCTCGTACCTAATCCTAGTGCACCATGACATGGGCCACATGGGCCACATGGGCCAGATGCCGATTAGGAGACGTCATCGCCACCCGAGCCGAGGAGTTTAATTGCACCGCGACTTCTTGTCCCAATTGGTACGAACTCGGCTGCTCGCTAAACGGTAATTTACGAGCCCCATATTTCAGTTATCCAGTGTGTGAACTACGGTTAGATACCTAGTGCAAAGACCGCATCGCACTATCCAGTACTGCCGTATTGGCGACGACAACTTTCACAGGAGGAAAGCACATCTCCAGTCACCTTCCGAATCGTTTCGAGGCGAGTATAAGCTCTTGTTAGAACAGGAGATGATGAATTCATAAAGCCTGACCTGACAAAGCAGTGAACCCCAGCTGAGTAAGCAATTGGTCAGGGGTAGCATCGGCTCTCGAAGCGAGAACACGTGGTTCACGCGCACCTCTCCAAAGACGTTACAAAGAAGAGACAAAGAGCAGAGAAAGAAGTCGAATTCTGTTTCTCAGACAATACATGATTCCAAAATGCTGCCAACATATTCACATCATCCGAGACGAAACGGACGGAGATAGTCGATACGGATCAGCGGGCGTACCTGAACAAAACCGTTTCGATCAGAGCACCGTTATGGTGACTATTCAATGATTGAACCACAGAAGTTGACACACGGGAGTGTCGGCTGTTGGAGACCTTTGTCGACATAAGACCGTTCTTAAAACTCGCTGTTTCAGGTGTCATCACGCTGATTTCCAGTCAGCAGGGCAGTTCGGGTGTCCCTCTATCGTCTTCTTATGGGATTAATCTCTCCTCCGCCGCTTGTCGACTCTGAAACGCAATTATTTCGTTCTTTCTTTCCATTCTACGCACCGCAGTCGGTTAACAGGAAAGTAATGATTTGTCATTGCTAACTACTAGTACTGTCCCCTGTTGTGGTGAGATCGTGATGCTGAGAGTCAACTCGGCATCATATGCAACCGTTTGCAAAGAAGATCTAACGGAAAGATATATCCAACTGATCCTTTATAATAATTCGTTGTTTCGATTGCAGATCCATCCCTGTTGATTGGACTATATACGCACGCACCCGATATAACGGAATACCAACAGACCTCTCCCTGGACTGTCTCTATTTTTATACCGTTACATTGAATCAATGCACTTACCAATTAATCTACTAATAAGGAAGTCCTCTACATGATCCATCTGTGCTTCCCGGAGTACGGATTACGAGTATGCAGCGAATTCTAGGTACTCCGATGGGTACCCAGTCATCGCACCGGCAGAACGGAAACATCGATTGCTCGGAGGGACGCCAACAATCTCAATAACCTCACCCCATTCGATATCCGACTCCGTTCGCAATGGCAGGTCACCGGTG
Source organism: Xylariaceae sp. X3-2 (assembly GCA_028637685.1). Classification (NCBI taxonomy): domain Eukaryota; kingdom Fungi; phylum Ascomycota; class Sordariomycetes; order Xylariales; family Xylariaceae; species Xylariaceae sp. X3-2. The sequence goes on from JAJFDI010000059.1 coordinate 59,377, forward strand.
GCTTAGCAGGTATATAAGAGCAGATCTGAAGCCTCATCATATGATCTGAACGACCCAATAGATGGAAATGCGACCTCAATAATTACGTCTGATATCAAGATTCCGGAATGCACCGCGCCATGGACACCACACCACGGTCCATGGACAGGTTCTGGAAGGAACTGAAGCCGAAGAAGTAATGGACCGGTTGCCCATAACTACGCACAAGTCGTCCAGCTCCTAGACTGAGCTGTCTAGTCCTATCGCTCGTGTTGGAGCCTCTCCCGGTCGTTGTGATGGAAGAGTCAACGGAGCTCTGAGCCTTTCCCACAGAGGGGCAAGGTAGGTGTGAGCTTGGATGAGTCGCATTGTGATCGAAATATTGGTGATACTGCGGAGTTTTGGCTCCGGTTTGGCTTCGGTTTGACGTTCTCCCACCTGAACACCTGAACTATTCCGGATGGCTCCTTAATATCGTCGTCTGTGATCACTTGACTGATTTGCACAGGGATAGTCATACGAGGGGCTCGGCCCGGAAAAAGAGCTGCAAAGGCGTTAGTAGTCATTTCTAGTTCCCTTCCACTACTAATTGCAACCCCATTGATCGTCGTTCAACCTCAACGATTTCCCCAGAACCAAGACTTTGTCCTCGCAATAGTAGCCCGTAGGCCTGAACGCAATCGTAACGCGAAAAAGGCACGCATGCGATTGCTGCGACAGGGGTCGACAGGGGCTAACGGATTCCGTACATTGCGCTAGCGTAGGTACGCCCCACACTCGGTGGGTCGGCCATTGATCCTCGGCGTTCGCTAAGTCCCCTAGTCCGCGAAGTCTTTTTGTACCTGCCGAAGATGACTAATGCGTCTCGGAGCTGCAAATTCGTTTCGAGCAAGCCACGCCCGAGTACGGATTACGGTAGCAACCGACGACCGTACATTTTACTGCTGCGGGTGGCTGACACCTGCCAGAGCTTGTCAGACCTGAAGCAATTCGCTGCCTGCGCATAGCTCGAGGTGGTTTTTGCGACATCCAAGATCAGAGAATCAACCGGTTCGAGAATCTGATAAAATGCCCCCAAAGCAGGCTTCGCAGGGCAATGGCCCACGGCCTGGAAATGCGCAAGCGGCCAAGAGGAAGCCAGGACCTCCAGGCAACAACGCACAGCCAAACCCGCGCGCTGCAAAGCGGAATAAGATCCATGAGGCGCGCAGCATTGCGGTCCAGAGCTCGCATGATGCGCTGAAGGATGGCGAGCTCAACGTGCAGTCCTTCGTGGACTCCATGTCGTTTCAGATCAGCGCGCTGGATGAAGGTATGCGTCGATCTCGGACGTCAGGGACAAGTCGCGCCTTTCAGCGGGTGCCGTTCGTGATGAGGCGCAGAACGGCTGCCCACAACTATAAGAGGGTGCCGAAGCGGCTTCATAAACGGGCGAGGCATGAGATGATTGAGGACAATACGCCCACGGTCAGCTCAAGGACGAGAAAGCCAAAGACAACTAGGGCAAGGTTACGAGCTGAGACGGCACGGAAGTTGGGTCTACTCGCTAAGAGAGCTCAAGCTAAGAAGCTGAAGCAGAAGGGCGTTGAATCTGGTGATGATGGTGCTAGTCTAACGGGCGCTCCTAAACCCAAAATACGGCGAAATCTCCCAAATGAACTCCCTATCACGACGCCTAGGTACAGAAAGCGGCAAAAGACCAAGACTTGGCTACCCACTCACATGTGGCATGCCAAGCGGGCGAAAATGCCCCCTCCGTCAGAGCCTCTATGGGGATTTGCGGTCCCGATTACCCCTAACCAAAAGAATTACAGACCGACTCATCGAGTTCAATGGGAGAAGGGTGCTATGGCTTGGGATATGAGTTATATGAGCACCATTGGTCTATTTGGAAAAGAGAATATCATTGAAAATATGCTCAAAGACATGGGTTTAACGGCGCCGACTTTATGGAGTGAAAAGGGGTTGCGCTGGAGAAAGGGGGCGGTACACTGGACTGGACATCTGAGCCGAAAGGTCAAGTCCACAGTCCAAGTCATAGGCCCGGCTACTATTTTCTGGAATCCCAACAAGGTCTCTGAGACGACAGAAGCTGAGACTCCCTCCAGACAACTTTTCATTCGCATTCATCCGTCGGCATTTTTGGAAACATTCAACGAGCTAGTCCGACTCGTTAAGGGGTATACGCCCCAGCCGTACGTACAGGACTTACGGCATGAGATCGGAAGCATAGACGTCACTGGCCCCGACGCAACGGAGGCATTGCTTGGTGTTCTCAAACCTTTCCAGACTGATTCGAAAGAAGCGCATGCTTCTAAGTTCGAATCACTATTAGGACTCAGGGATCCCGCATCCCTACCTCTTGGCGCCTTGCTCGCCTTCTCCATCCTTGATCCACGCCTCAAGAGCCCTCCACGGACAGTTGAATTCCCAGCCACGTCAGGGCAACAAGCTCAGGTCAAGCTAATGGAATCTATCTCATCATTCCGAAAGGAAGAGACTCTAGAACCGTACAAACTCTTCGACCGGGACTTCCGCTTCAAAGCTTCGAGACTCCCATCCCAGAAGTCAATCAACCGCAGACGTGGCAAAATCGGACCCGGTGTCACTCTTGAACCAAGTGGTGTCGACCCTCCGATCCCAGTTATACTGCTTGCGTCCCGGAATGGCACCGAGTCCCCTATACCGGGAACATGGACGGTCCTCCTCCCTTGGAAGTGCGTCCAGCCAGTCTGGTATAGTCTAGTACACTACCCCTTATCTACAGGCGGAAACCCTGCCTTCGGCGGTCTCAACGAAATCAGACAACTCGCTTTCGAACGAGGGCAGCCCTGGTTCCCTGGGGACATGCCCGGTACAGATGCGGGTAATGCATGGGAAACAAAAGAACGACTAGCCCGACAGAGAATATGGGATCGCAAACCCAAGGGAAAGCGGGTACAATGGGAAAGTCTCGATCTCGGCGCCGGACGTAAAGGTGAAGTCGGCGTAGGTTGGAGCTGTGATTTCGAGACGCTATTCAACCTGCAGAACCCCTCAGTATCTGAGACGGAACCAGCCACGAATCACACGACGGCATCCGAAGACCACGAAATGACCGACGCATCCGAACCCACCACTCCCGAAAAACCCGTCGCAGCACCCCTCACGAACACAACCTACATCCCCAAACCCCTCTTCACAACCCTCACCCCCGACACCCTCCCCCCCAACGCCCTCATAAACGTCCGCATCACCCTCATCGGCCGCGGCACCGTAACCTCCTGCGCCCGCATCTACCGCCTCCCGACCCCTCCTCCCGCCCCAACATCCTCCGACATCGAAGTCCCCGCAACAGACCCAATCCAAACCAGCACCTCTCCCCTCCCGTCAAACCTCCGCGCACAATGGCTCGCGACAAAACCCGCCCCGAAACAAAAACCCAAAACTCTAAGCGCAAAAGACCGGCAAATCGCCCTCGCACAACGCCTCCTGGCCCCACCGGGAGCCCTGCCGGCCTTAACGCCGAACGCGGAGAGTATGAATGGACACCCGCTCTGTCCTGATGCGGGGGATTTGATTGGATTCGTTACGACGGGGTCGTATAATTTGCGGCATGGACAGGGGGAGGCTATTGGGTGTATTTCGGCGCGGAGCGCGATGGAGGAGATGAACAAGAATGGAGGGAAGAAAGGGGAGAGGTATTGTGTTGTTAGGGATGCGGGACATGGGGTGGGTTGGTTGGGGTGGTGGGATGTTGTTTAGGGTGTTGAAAAGTTGTGTTTATGATCGTATCTCCTGAAAGGGGAGGGAAACAAATATCTGTATGATATCGTGAATACGGTAGATAGATGTGCATTCATGTGAACGAATTGCAGACGCCAGTCTTCATTTCACCATGAGTGAAGTTTCATTCATTCCTCAAGTATGGCGTAGGATCGTCACCAGACTGGCAGTCAATCAACACCAAGTCCTCTCGAGCCTCCTCATTCACTGTAATCAATAACACAATCCTATATGAGCCAACAAATGGTAGGTATCATAGGTAGTCTGCTCATTTAAGCAATGCATGCATGCTTGCTATATGATCTAAATGGATTTCTTTCTTCCCCCCTTTTTTGTTTTAGGTATCTCAGCCCTCCCATCTATTTTACACTTCCCAAAAAGCGCCCAAGAAAAACTCAGGCCTGCCTGTCTTTCTCAATACTCTTAAGCAGCCGTCTCTCCATTCGTCTGCGCCGCAATCTCCGCCAACAACTTCTTACACTCGGCCGCCAGCTCGCTCTTCTCAACGAGGTGACCCTCCTTATCGGGGTGTCCATCGGGCAAACCCATGATCTTGACCTTCACCTTACCCGCCTTCAACTCCTCCTCGCCAATAATGACGGCAAGGGGCACACCCGCCGTCTCAGCGGCCTTGAACTGCTGCGGCAGACGGGGCTTGACCTTCTGCGAGAACTCGGCGCTGATACCGGCGTCCCAGAGCAAGCGGGCGATGCTCATGCGCTCGGGGAGCAGGCCGTTCTTGCCGCCGAAGGCCATGACGAAAGCGTCGCTGCCGCGGACGCGCTGTTTCTCCTTCTCGTGGCGGGCCTTGAGTATTGTGAAGATGCGGTCGACACCGAATGAGATACCGATGCAGGGGATCTGTTTGCGGCCGTACATGCCGACTAGGTTGTCGTAGCGACCGCCAGCGGCGATACTGCCAACTCTCGTCTCGGCGGAGCGGTCCTTGGGGCTAAGCTCAATGACAGCCTCGTAAATCAAACCTGATATAGTATTAGCAATGCGCATTCACTCGTAGTGAACTAAATTGTGTCGGCATACCTGTGTAGTAGTCAAGACCACGAGCAAGCGCCAGGTCGAATGAAACCTGGTCTGCTATCTCGAACGCGTCAAGGTATTCGTGGAGCAAGCTCATCTCTTCTATTCCTTTCTGGATCTTCTCGTTCGCGACCATCTTCTCGTCCTTCTTCAGGAGTTCGATAATTTTGGGGATGTTGCCGTTGTATTTCGTCCATTCTAGGATCTCGTCGGCAACGCTCTCCTGCAGGCCCTTCTCGACCATCTCCTTCTTAACCTCCTCGGGGCTAAGCTTGTCTAGCTTGTCAACGGCAGAGCTGATGGATCGGATCTTGTCGTCAGGGACACCGGCAACGGCGAAAAGACCCTGTTACATGAATTAGATGAGTGGCGAGCGAAAACGGTATTACTGGCGACTGGGTGAAAACTTACGTCAAGAATCTTGCGGTGGTTGATCTTGACGGTGACATCCTGGGCAAGGCCAAGCGACGAGAAAACCTCGTAGACAATGCGCAGGATCTCAGCATCGGGAATCATCGGGTCGTACTCGCCGGCAATATCGAAGTCGCACTGGTAGAACTCGCGCATGCGACCGCGAGCAATGGCCTATGCATAACAGTCAGTCGCATGTACCTCCTCCTCATCTGCCCTTTTTTCGTCCCATAGCATCTATTATGCCCAAGTCGGCTCGTCCTCGATAGAAGCACGCGACACTGAATGCGACATGCGCAATCCGAAATAGCCATCAACTGCCATGTTCCAATTCTAAACGTAGGTTGAGTCGGAGCGGTATGAGCCGACTTGGGCAGACAGGGGTGCTTCCGGTAGCAGATAGCCAGAGAATAGGGGTATACGAACAGGCTGGTCTCTCCGGTAAACCTTGGCGATGTGATACCGCTTGATGTTCTGGACACTGTTCATGGCGAGCCATCTCGCAAAGGGGACCTGCCCAACGATGGTAAGTACTGAGCGCCGTCATCGGGGTCAAGCGTGTATCCTTACTGTGAGATCGTATCGAAGCGCAAGATCTTCCTATTTCCCATGCCCGTTAGAACAGCGCAACGCAATTCGATCTTAGCCGGGAACATACACCACCCTGATCAGCAAGCTCGTAGATGAGCTTCGAGTCCTCCTACAAACAACAAGCCTGTTTAGTATCGCATGTCCTTCCATCAAATTTCCAACATGGTCTCGTGACTAACTCCATATTTGCCCGCCAAGATAGTCTTGAGCTCAAAGACAGGCGTGTCAAGAGCCACACCACCGTGGCGCGTAAAGGCATCGCCAGCAGCCTTGAAGATGCTATCTCTGATCTTGATATCGGCGCCGACCCAGTCGCGCGTGCCCTTGGGCACCTTGACGGCAGACTTGTCGGTCTTTTCCTTCTCCATTGCGCTGCTGGTATTCGTGTTCTCGCGGGTGTCGCTAAAACGGCGTCGCGCGATGGTATTTACTGCGAGGAGGGGTTGCGGTTGTCGTACTAGAGGGGTGAATGCGGCGTGGTTCGTGGCGATGCGGCGAAGTTGAGAGGAGAGTGTCCTTGTTGTTTGCAGGAGAGGCAATCGCATTGGGGATGGTGAAAGGGGAAAAGGGAATTACGTGACTCACTTGACTGGCTGCCGCTCCTCGAAATCTTAAAGAATTATTCGGGCCATTGGCGGCGGGAAACGGGGTAAGTACTGCTTAGCTGCATACATGGCATGATTTCGGTCTGATGCAGCAGACGAGGCGAGGGGCATTTTCTATACCTGATAGGATCTTATCGCCTCTTGGATATATACATATCAGCCCCGACTTAGGACTGACATTATGTAATCCGTAGATGGCGGTGGCTTTGGATTCAACGACATCCTGACAAGATAGCGAGGAGGTCGCCAGGAAGGACATCGCGAAGATTATGGCTCGTCGATTTTTGCTGTTTTAAATGACCGACATTGTACAGTCGCATATTTTCGGCCCATCGTGGTTTACATCTAGAATTTCCATGCACTTGCATCGCTAGGGATGACCATTAGAAGGCACCATTCCCGACCGAACGGCCATGATACCTACGTCTTGAGACTATGCCCGGGGTAAGATCCAGTTTCAAGAGATGTTTACCAGGAGTTGATACCGAATCACCAGACATTACACCTACTGGATGAAGGTCGGTTTCGCATCTCGTCATATTTAACGATTTGAGATGAACATGAAGGGAAGTGCAGTTTCACTTAGTATCACGATGCATTGATTCAACGAACTTTTCTGTTCAATAAGCCACTTATCTGGGTCTATGCACCCTCAAGATCGTAATGGTGCACTTCCCATACCCTAAAATAAGCCCTTCGACCAGATGAAGAGAAACTAAAAAAAAAGCAACCGCCCTTCGAGGTTATGGATATCGTGAAAAGACCTCATGGTGAATCTCAGAAATCCACTCTTTGAGGCCTAATGCCGATCGTCACAATCTCATCTAACTCCATGAATTAATGGCCGGTGGCGAGTTCGTGCTTCTCGGCTGATGGACAACATTGGTCAATTTATCATTCTATCATTCAGAATCCTACATAATAATAATTTGCCTCATAGGGAAACATACCATAACCGGCCTGATCGGCTGGTCGAGTCTGGCTCTGATAGGTACGGGTATGAGCGGGAGCGGGGCGCTCAACTTCAGAGGCAAAGTCATTGTCGACAGTGCTGGCGCGATCCTCCTTGTGGCCCGGAGTTGGGGTGCGGCGGTCGCCAATCAAAGCGAGCTCGGTCTCGTTGTCCACAACCGCAACCGCCTCGGTTGAGGACAGAGGGCCAATGACCCGGTTGTTGCGGCGGGCTCTTCGAAAGAAGAGCCAACCGAGACTGGCCACGATAAGGACCACGAGGGCAACGATGAGGCCGGTCTCGAGGCCGGTGAGCTTAAACTTTTCCTCGTTGCCGCTCAGGTCGTTGGGGCGGCTTCCGCCATCGAGGGGGGAAGCACCATCGTAATGTGGGCTCTCCTGGGGAGAAGGCGCCATGGCTGCGGTTATCGCGTGCGCGATGGGTTATTATGACTTTGGTTCTGTGAGGCATACGTGAGCGACTTTGCGACCATGGTAGAGGCTACCTAGATCTTACCTATCGTTCGGATCGAATTTCTGGGTTCGCCTTGAAGCGGAAAACAGTGATCACTACTTCTACACAATTAGCTCATGTCTTCGTCGCGATGAGATTGAAATCGTCACAGATAGATCAACGGAAAGATGAGGAACTGCGATGGATGTGTCCAGTGATGGAGAGGTGGAGTGTGGGTAGTACCTTGTGCGGCTGTTTTCCAAGTTGAAGTGGTATGAGGGAAGAAGAAGTGGATCGAGCCTGGTGAGACCTACAAAAGTAAATATAGGCACGAGATGGGAGGGACGCATATAGGCGGGAGGAGGGGAGGCAAGTGCGATTCATCAGATGGGAAGGGGCACGCTCGTAGGAAGTGCGTGGGTTAGTCAGGATGTAGAGACTCACATAGGAAGTGACGATTGCGTCGACAGGATGTGCTCGGACGCAGGTGCGATCGAGGAGATGACGTCAAATGGCCTTCTGATGGTCATGAAAGTAGGCAGGAGCAATGTGGAATGTGCTGGAGTAATCCTGTCGAAGAAGGAGAAGGGGTGACCGATGCTTCGTGCCGTACCTGAAGAAGGTACCCCGAATGGCGCGAAAAGCAGTCGGGAGTTGGAAGTCGGAGGAAAATTAAGGTCAAGAGAGAAAAATGGGTCAAAAAAGAGAATGTATTCCGTTGTATCAGACGAAGAGCTGGCGGTTCATACCTCAGACAGCTGTCCCCGTTGCCGAAGGGCCGCCATCACAATTGAGGTTCACACGTTTAATAAGGGATGAAAGCTCAGACACATCCACCAGGACAGATTGCACTCTTCTATACTGATTCTGAGTCTATTCTACTATACTGATCTGGTTATGATTCGATACGAGGCTATCCCATCCATTCTGAACCGTTCAATTTATTCCTCGCATGCTCCCGACACAAGGGGATTCCTGCAGCACCTATCGCTTCGTGTGGTGAAGCACGTACGACCATGGAATCGTCTCCATACAACCCGTCGGTCTACATCCTTAACACCATCGTGAAGAGCACGTCATGAAGATTAAATTAGGATCTCGACGAACCGGCGGAGAACTGTCTCTGTCTCGACCGCACCGACGTCTATCGATTGGACCATCAAGTCCCTGGCAGGGGGCATTGGTCCATTTACATGTCTTCTCTCGTCCCGATCAGGAACAACTCTGAACCAGCATCGGCTCACATCAAAGCAAGCGAATATATCCCTTGCATCACCACGAACGGCTGCTACCCGCAAATGCCCCCCCATTCGATCCGTTAAATGCGCTGATCTGACAGGATCGCAAGGGAGGTAGAAAGCAAAGCCCGGCCATCGCGCTCTTGCACCACTTTTGAACCGGTTGGGTCGCACGCGTGCGAGGTGAGGTTTGAATCAGGTCGCAAACAAATTTGTGAATGGTGTCTCATTACAATCTTTTCTTGGGGCCCCCCGCTCTTTTGCTCTCTCTCAGATCGATATCGATTTTCTTCTCTTATTAGGTCTACCGGGTATGTCGTCGCGCAATCTGCGTCGTAAGAGGGGATCCTTGCTTGCCGTTTGTCTCGGGGTGCACTCGGTTCTTGGTCACCTGCAGCCGTGAAGATGCATGTAATCCGGCATTCGATATCGAAACTAGTTCTGTTGTTGATAGAATCTTGGCAATACAGAATCGACAAGAATATCATCTTCCCTTTTGGAGGGAATACAGATTTTCATGCTATCGTATCGGAAGCATCGGACTCTGGACGACGCCAGGCATTTGCGTTGATGACCCGTGATACATCGCACGAAACCGGCAAGTGACCAATGGTGCAGCGGCCGCGGTATCAAGTCCGTTTCTTGGCCATGACCGTACTACGACTGCCCGCTGTTCCGTGAGTGGCTGCAGTTCGTGAGAGTCACAATACAAGAGCTGATCTTGGAGTTGATAGGACTCGTCATAGTGTATGTGTGTGTTGTTGAATTTCGCATTCGAAGCTTGAATATGCCTTTGTCAATAACTCGTTGGCCCCAGAATCCTCTTTCTGTCTTGACACAGGCGTCATGATATATGACAGGGACCAAAGTTCTGACTTTTCTGTGATGGTTTCGTCACAGAGTCCACCATAGAATTCGAATAGGGGCTTGAGGTCCAGTTGAGAGGATTCAGCTCATATACATCCGTACTCCTATGAAATCAACAAGTGCGCACATTAAGTAGAGGCATCGTCAATGATACTCTGAGAACGTGTACATGCTGTATACCATGGTAGGTCCGATGATTCTTGAGTGATTCTATTGACGTGAGTAGACCATAGGCCTCCCTCTCTCTCACCAGTCTCACGAGTTCACCAACATAAAGAGGCCAGCTGGCCCTACGACAGTAAACTGGGAGCTAACTCAGGCGTGGAAACCGTTTTCTATAACAGTCACCCGTTAACGTAGGTAGGTAGGTAGGTACAAAGTCGCGATCGTATCAACACTCACTTCGCAGTATCCGCACATCATAACACGTACATCATTCCCTCAAGCCGAACGAACCACTCGTACTCACAAGAAGGTATGAACAAACAAACCCAATAAACATGCCTTCAGAACGCCATTCTAGCAAGACATGCGAACCGACAAAACGCCACGCTCCCACTGAGGTCGAATGCAGAAAAGCAAGCACCAACCGATTCATCTTGATCCATTCTTCCTATGTTGTCGAGGATCCCTATATCGATCTCCTATTGACGACATGGATCCATTGTGATGCGGCTGCAGCATGTTATCATTTGCGAATGGCAGAGCGATATTCGGCAGCGAAGCCGAAAGGGCTCTCATATCCGGAAGTTTTTGCGACGGGAAACCAAGACCGCCAGTCATGAAGCTGTCCGTGCTAGGAAGATCGCGCGCAATGCCCTTGCCCTTGTCTACCCGAGATACTCCCTGGAATACTCCGTCCCCTGCACTACTTGTCTTAGAAGGCAGTCTGGATCGCAAGGCATCCCAGTTCTCGCCCGTAGTCTTCGTCTCATCCAAGAACATGAAGACGATTGCAGCGAGGAGGGTTGCGAGGGTAACAAAGGTCAATATAGCAGCTCCTGCCCGATCACCTGCGCTGATGGGCTTGGTGTGCCACCCTGTAGGGTCCGAGACACCTATGTCGTTACTACCGGCAGCTGGATCTCCCACGCTAGTCCCGCCAGTATCATTAGTAACGGGCGGCTTTGCTTGCTCGATCATGTTGGCGAGAACGATCTCCATGGCCGCCATCTGTTGTCCGACGCCTGTGGTTCCGTCCCAAAGGCCGCTGTTGTTGGCCCATTTGAGCCCGCACATGCGCCCATTGTCACCGCCAGTGCATTGTTTCGCAGCTGCCGTCGCTGAATTTTGCAGAAGCCTCTTGATGCGATCAAAGGTCCAGGGTGCCCATTTTGTGGTTGCGGCCATCCACCTGCTCAGATATGCCTTGAAAGACTGTTGGTCCACATCGCAGAGACCTACCCCCTCGCAAGCAATCTCGATCATGACCTTGTCATTGGTATCATTTCCAAAGAAGAAAATCAACTCCGTGCTGTTTAGAAGCCCATCTACTCGCTCATGCCACAGGGCAACATCGTCCTTGTTCCCCGCCTGATTCGAGTATTCCACCATAGCAGCCGCACCGAGGAGGAATGCGCCGACATTGTAGGAGAACTCGTAGGGCGTAATCACTTTGCAGTCGGTCTGAGTACTGGCGCCATCGTAGACCCTGTACATCTCGTCCATGAACTTGATCTGGAGCATCCAGTCCCAGGTCTTGACTGCCCAGTCTGCATAGGTGCTGTTCCCCGTGTAAAGGGCAAGCCGTGCGCCGATGTTGAAAAAACAGGCCTGCGATATGGAGTTCTTATAGTCGTAGCCGTTATTCCAGGTGAATATCTGCCAGCGCAGACCACCTTGACAGTACTGCGTATCCCATCGTGCTGCTTGCGTGTTGAAGACGGCCTGGGCCAGGGCGAGCCACTGCGGTTGGTCGGGTGCGGGATTCTGGAAGTTGTACTCGGCCGCTGACATAGCCGCCATCCCCCAAAATCCCTGGTCATCGTTGCCCTCGGTCAAGGTCTGGTTCGGTGGCATGAAATCATTGTATGGCCCGACTTGGTGCAGCATCCCTTGCTGAGTAACGTCGTTGTAAGTCGTGTCGCCCGTGTAGTACCAGTAGTCGACCAGGGCACCCATCAATGCGCCTCCCTCCCACCCTAGATGAGGGCGAGTTAGCTCTGTTTCACCTATCACAACCCTTGATGTTGCAGTACTCACAGTAATACGGCGGTGGGAGAAGCCCAGGAGTCTGCCCGGGTTGGTCGCCGGTGTACATGGACATGAGATCCGCCGCCATCTGTTTCGCTACACCCTTAATTGAATCTGCCAGGGTTTCGCGCTGGTCAGAACCCATCCCATCATCTTCACGTCGAAATATAGGGATGGTGCACTCACCGGTTGACCCGACGTTCAGATCATAGCCGCGGACCACGTCACCGGCAGCAGCCAGCAGCAGCGACAGAGCCGAAGCCCTGCGCAGTAAGCCCAGCATCGCGCGACAGTCTCGATTTTCGATTCTTGATGGAATTCTGTGAGGGTAGATTCCGGAAATCCCAATGACGGCATTCAACTGGTCGGCACAAATTGATTGGATTGTCCTGTTCCCACGAAACGAGCGAAAGACAAAACAATTCAAGACGGGTTTCAGTTTGTGTCTTTGCTTAGGTTAATCCGTTCCCTTATGCCGAACAGGAACTGGGCACATGATATCTGTTTTTTTTGGGTTTGCACACGCTCAAGCTTTCCGCATATTATCGAATCCCCGAGCTGGAAGGAAAGCGGGAGCCAACCAAAATTACCCGGGTCTGCCCTGTCGATGAGGACCTCGTACGGATAAGGTAGGTGCTGCTCGGACAGAACTGCTGCATATAAGAGCTGCAAGAGGAAGGTTTAGTCCTGGGTCTTTTTGAAGTCAAAGGGGTCCGAGTGCTTCTGCCGCTGCTTCTTCTCCTGCTACTTCTGCGTGTCCTAGGCAGGAAGAGGGGCTCAAGGGTTGGTGAAGAAGAGGGGCCGAGTGATGGCGACGATGCCGGCTGTGCACAAGAGCGAGACGCAGCCATGGAGACCAGATGGAAAAGAAGCCTCGGTTGTCAGACCGAATTGCTAATAGATGGAACTGAGGCCTTTTGCTGTGAGGTCAGGCTGTAGGTAGCGCTCGCGGCATGCAGGCATCGGCGTAAGCTGTGAGTAATACAAGGATTCGCAATCGAACCCCTCATCTCGATTGTACTTTTGTCTGTATAGAAACGTCAGACTGTTGGAGCCGGAGTTGAACCGCGGCGTGGTGATTCGATGATTCGGGCGAACTATACGACTACGATGGTTACATTCCTGGCGATGTGCCTATGGGGGATTGCTGACACTTCTTCATAGGTACCTTGATCACGGCAACGCGAGAACATCAGTCTGCAAGCGCAAGAAGATGTTGGAAACGGCCGTGTCCGGGAAGCAAAACATGGCTGATAGGGTACGCCATTCTCCAGGAGTGTTGGATGATGATAACCATCTGCTCAGGGGAGCGCGAAACTCAGAACACAAGACGAGGGCGTTCTTGGCCAACCTGGGATAAACACATGGCTTCGGCGAAGCTGTCCCCGAGGAAGGATGCAGGGCTGGCCGATGATCATCGTGTTTGCAGAATGTCAGGTGAGATCATTTCTTTTGTATCAACAGACAAAGCTGACAAGAAAACTTCATCGTTCGGCGCTGGCCTGTGTAGTAGCTCTCTGTCCCACCAGCTCAAGGACGATTAATGGGGCTCTTGTATCATGCATACAGCTCGATGATAGCCGCCGTTTCGTTTATCTAGGTAGCGCGAGTTCGTCTCGATGCACAATGCCTTGCATCTGGAGATCAAGCGGTGTAACAGCCGATGACCCGGATTGCCGCGCCCATGTCCCGAATTCTTACCTATTTTCTATTCTGATTTTCCCCTTTCTTTTCTGGTTTTCCGCCCGGTTGCTGCACGCGAAAACGTAACAACTCCATGCTCGTACTTGCAGCATGGGCATTCCTATATCAGATCATGTATAGGACGATGCTTACCGTTTCAAGAGTGCCCTCTATGTGAGATGCCAGTATGCACTGAACATGACATTGTCAACGATGGAACATTACCATGGCTTTGGGGCCGTCGTCGTCGTGCAAGGAGTCCTTCGCAGCAGGGGGTTTTCTGGGCCTGGTTTCCTATCCTGGACTGTCGCATACCCTATGATGTCGACCATCTTTGGAGTTGAATGGGGTCCTATCGAATCCGTGAAAATGCTGCTGCCTGGGACGAAAGTGCGCCGAAACACGGCGATATTCACATATCTGACATGATATGACCCTGAGCAAGGGTCGTGCATACCATACCCACCAGTAGATCATTCATATGAACAGTGAATGTGTGATGGTCTGTGAGTGGATGCCTTTCCAAGGAAATATGCAGGATGAGATGAGAGAGCATTATTCAACCAGAAGCACGACAATAAGTTGGCATTATGCTCATAATCAAGGCCTGGAGCCCGTCAATATCTCCGCACTTGTTCGCACTTGAAACAATACATCGGCTTCAATTCTGACGCTCCGTATCCTCTCAGAACGCTTGACCTCACATGGCGATGTCAACTGGACGTGGTCAACACGGTTTTGTTCAGATTCTTTGGCGCAGCAGACTGAATCTCTTCTGAAGAGATACGTCAGAGAGTGATAGGTGATGTTGAAGGTAGGAGAAGCTGGTGATTCATGTACTATTAAAAGAGAGTTGTAGAGATGTTCACCTCGATGTACGGAACGCGGAGTAGGGAAAGGATTGGTCCCCGACTCACCGGGCCGATGTGTGGCTTGGTTGTCACAAGAAACGCTGGGAATCAGAGCACAGCCTCACAAGCTGCGTAATCGGGTTTCGGAGAGGGGACGATACTTCGTACAGTGTGTTAGACACCCAGATATACCATAAGATGCAATCCATATTGGAGCACATAAAAGTACTTTACAGTGTGCTTCAGTTCTCTAACTGTGGGTTAATGCAGTAAATCCGATAGCGGCTACTGACGGTACTTCGTGCAGACGACAAGTTAACCGCCAAAGTGAAGTAATTGCCGCCTAATCCGTCTCTACCGACAATTGCCCTGAGCATCACAACATGACGATCCATCGAGTTATTGGGCATAATTCACAGAGGTAGTTACGGGTTTGCCCTGCTAGTCTGAGATAAAGTGTGTGGATCCCTTGGTTGAGTTCGACCTGTGCGGTATGGCAGGTACGGAGTACATCAGGCAATCCGTGCCTTCCCATAGTCCTCCTTTCAGCTGTCTCAGAACGGCAACGCCTTAGGTAACCACGATGGTACCTGTCGCTGTAGTGTAGCGCCCTCAGCACGTCTTAGGCGGTGCCCGGTACTTGTTGGGTACTGCCCCGGCCGTCATCCGTAGCGTAAAGTTGTTTTGCCAACCGCACCACAATCTGCCTACCCTCACTCACTGCTGCCATTGTGTACTTCCCTCGCCAAGTTCTAACCTCCCAACCTACAACTTCTAGCCACCTCCAACCTGTATCCTCATTCATTCGCGTCCACATTCCAGCCATCTTCTTCGCCTCCGATCCTGCTTTTTTCATCAACTTTCTAGCCAAGGCTATTGATTACGATTGAACGTCTCGTTCTTTTACACACGCCACTTTCGTAACTTCTTTTCCGATCAGCCGCATCACCCGCAGGCATCATGTCTGGTCAAGACGCTCCCTACGATCCGTACATCCCCAGCGGCCACTCGGCCAGCGCTCCTGGAGGTGGTAACTCGCGCACTCAGGCGCTCCAAGCTGTAAGTCTATCTGCATCACGAACCTGCCCGTTCCCGATTTGCCGGACTCCCAACGACATGACACAACCCGACACGACCCGACACGACCCGATGACACGATGGCATGGTGAACCGAGCGACGTGCGACTGGACTTAGCGACAACAAATACAAGAGCTGGACGTGAAGAAGAATGAGGGCGAAGACGAAGCCGGAACAAGTGAAAAGGAGGTACCTTGCCGATCATATCCACCAGTCTAGAGTCTTTATCTCCTAGAATGCGACGGGCAACATAAAGCCGCAGAATGAGCCGCAACACCTTAACTGTTTGCACCAGGCATGCGTCCAGCCTGTCATCACATTCGTCAACCCCCGTATCATGAACGTCTCAACGCCGGCGCGATGCCCGCGTCTCTATCCGGATCTTCGATGATGGATCCGCCTTGGCTTACGACATCGAAGAACATCATGCTAGACTACATTTTGATGTGATATGGCCAGTTGCTGACTTGACGACTATATATAGCAAATCGATGATACGGTCGGTGTTATGCGTGAGAACATCAACAAAGTCTCCCAGCGCGGCGAGCGTCTCGATGCGCTTCAGGACAAGACAGACAACCTTGCCGTGTCCGCTCAGGGTTTCCGCCGGGGCGCCAACCGTGTCCGCAAGCAGATGTGGTGGAAGGACATGAAGATGCGCATGTGCATCATCATCGGCATCATTATCCTTCTTGTTATCATCATCGTCCCCTCTGGTAAGATATCCACCTACTCTCAGCAAGATCATCCTTCGTGGCGATTGCGGTGCTAACAACGCTGTGCCCATAGTCGTCTTCAGCAGCAGATAAGCGGACAACGGGGATAGTCACGGTACCCCCCTTGGGTATGATACTACCTAGACTCAGTAGCTGGCTCTGCCAGTTTGTTATTGACGGCTATGATGATGAATTGAATCTGATGGGCTAGGCCTTGCCATTGGCCACTGCACGACGACAGGGGAGTTTTGTGTTTGATTTCCACCCGGTTCTTTAGCCTTCATGGGAGCAAGAGGCTCCTATTGCCATGGTCAAGTGCAAACGGAAGGGCTATGGGAAGGATCAACTTGTATGTACGACTGCTGGCGTTTTTTTCTCGACGACCCTTAATTGAGATACCTCACGACCTTTTATGCGGCTTTTTTTTTCGCTGTTCCCTAACTGCGTACTTTGTGTTCCGCGTAGGCAGCACCGAATGTTCCACCTGAGGCTGCTCTGTAGCCCCTTTGAGAGCGTTTCTGCCTTTCTAGCTTGTTCAGATTCGGGTAGACGTGCCACAAGTCAAAAAGACGGGCATGTAAGTCTGAAGTCTAGAGAAAATAGAAGTGACTAAGAAAGGAGGAATAAGAGGGGAGGAATCAAGTGATCAGCATTGACACCAGAACACATGAGTATATATGTCTCATACACTCATGTTCATGCTTCTGGGCATCTCTGCGGGGTTTCTGACCGCAACTTGACATGTCTATGAATAGGCAGAGGTCATCATCCGTTGGGAGTGATGGATGTTACGTATGAACTTCGTAGCTATGTCGGTATTTACACGATCACTCCCTCTAGGGCAGGTCGTTAAGGAGGTATGATTGATCTCCTTTACTAGAGTCATTGTCACATGGCAGAGTAGCATCCATCCGGTTTGGTTCAAACGGGATAGTCTTCTACTTACGACACTAGAACGTCCAGGGGTACCTCCGGGATACTCAAAGCAGGTAGGGTAGTCGGTAGCACGAACGGCTGAATTCCCTCCATATCACGAGCAGCCGGGAAGAGAGTG
This sequence comes from Xylariaceae sp. X3-2, assembly GCA_028637685.1. Classification (NCBI taxonomy): domain Eukaryota; kingdom Fungi; phylum Ascomycota; class Sordariomycetes; order Xylariales; family Xylariaceae; species Xylariaceae sp. X3-2. The sequence goes on from JAJFDI010000059.1 coordinate 76,851, forward strand.
AGACCAACACGAGGACAGAAACAGAAACCGAGAGATATGTGGCCGTTGCTAAAGGACTAACAATGCATTATGTACGACATGTCGTTAGTGTCGGGACCTAATCCGGACAACTGGTCAGACGAACCGTCATGGCGAATCTGCATCCCACGCGAGCATGTACAAGTAGGACTTACACAGACCGTCAACAACGAAAGGATAGGGCTAAAATCGCAATTCCCATATTGACTCCTATATGAAGATCACCCCCTGGTGGGGGGTTCGTCCACAAGAGGTACGGATTGTTTTCATCCTACGACGGGATTGGCTCATAAGTTTCGGCGCCTTTTCAACCAACCAAAACCCCAATTCATGACGGAACACTGGCGAATATCTACCTAGGCGCACGACTCTCCGTATACGTAACGGACGGCACCTACCTATCGTAGTCATGGCCCATGGACCTTCAAGTTCTAGAATGAGAGCAAGCGTGACTTTTCGTTACATTCACTCCATCTAAAATGGCCTTGGCCTAGGCCCGCGCCAGCCCAGTCCCCGTCGCCCATCGGCCGATCGAAGCGGGCGTAAGGAGCGCAACAAGGGAAGGGGTTGAAAGGGTAAAGTCGTAAAGCGTGGCTATTTTTGTGACGGAACTGGTTTAAAATTGTCAAATAATTGCAGCATATAAACAGACGTCACATGCATCATACCTACAGCCAGAAAAACCCTCATACTACCTGCGAGTGAGAGGTCCTAAGGAGGCATTCCGTAGGGAGGCAGGAGGTAGTCCAGGTACGAAAGTACGCAGCAACGGCAGAACAAAACCACTCATACAAATCAGAAAAATCTCGCCACGGCAAAAGATATCCCTCGTATATTCCGGTGGTGTAGGTATGAGTACGAGTACTTCGTAGGTAAAAGAAAGGTAATACCCCTCATACAACATGGAAAGTCCCTCAGGCTGAACTACAATGGTTGATGACGAGACGGGCAATAACACCACAATATCACCGTAGTAGGTCGTACGGAATAGGCCTCAAATCAACATCTCGCCACTGCTGCCTCCGGAATACCACCTCTTTATTCATGTCGAGTCTGCTTAAACTCCTAACTACGATATAGTCCATTGTCGACTACTTATTCATGCATCGTTTGTTCAGTTGAATCATAACGACGTTCGACGTAATGTAGTCCGGAGATATAAGCACTTAAAGGCAATAAGGGCCCAACCCAGGACGATGAGTTGTTAGTGTTACCGACAGCTTGTTAGCATTCCGGCCTAAGGCATCAGCTTCTCCGGCTCGCCGCTCAGGTGCAGTTCTCGCGGTTCTCCAAAGAGCTCCAAGGGTTCCAAGTGTCCCGCAATATGCAAAAAAATTTAGTCATACCCAATGATATAGGTGCATTATTAGTGTACCTACGTCTTGGCGGAAGGGCGTCTAGCGGGGAATCGGTACCTGATATAAGGAGCGCCGGCCAGGTAGCTCTGCGTACACGGTGCCTCGAGGGACAAATTGCAACGGCCCTATAGGAGCATGACAAAGGATGATCTACCGTGCGAGCGGCCTCCTACGACCCGGCCGTGACCTTCATGCAATGCAACCCTGCGGTACCCTGTAGGTACCGGGTTGGCCTACGCGGTTTAGATAGCGGTAGTCGAACTTGCGATTTTCGGCGCACTTCTTTGGCCTGTCTTGACTCCAAAAGGGCATCCTCACGTTCACTTCTTCCCTCTCGTCTCTGCTCTGCCCTGCTCGTCTCTGCTGCCACCTCGCACCAATTGGCTCGTCTTCCGCAACTCCTTCGAGGTGGGCAGATGTTTCAAGCGATCCCTACTAATTATCGCAGGTAATCTATATATACCGCCCTCATTGGCTTTGCTTTTATCTTCCGCTCCCGCCGTTGACACTGGGAGACATTGACAGGTTGCTCCGAAGCCCTTCTCGCCCTTCGCGCCCTCCTCCTCTGCCGCCACCGTTGCTCGCTCGACAGCTTCACTGAGACCTGACGACACCAGCGCCTGGCTCGGCAGCATCGGGGCCCCCTTGTGAGACTCTCGTTCCAAGGTTATCCGCAGCCATAGAAAAGAGTAGTAGAAACACGCCAACGAACAGCCCAGCTGCCTCTTATCTGGCCCCTTCACCCCCACCAGACTACCTACCCCTGTTTACGCCGTCGCCACTCACGCTCTATCTACAATGCTGTGCATGCGAGCTGTCCGCGTGGCCCTTCGAGCCGGAGCTCGTCGCCCTGCCCCTCGCCTGACCCGTCTCGCCCGCCCTGCAGCCATTGCTGCTCGCCGTGCTGCTGCCTACTCGACGCAAACGAACGGCGGTGACTCAGCTACGCGCGCTGCTGTCATCCAGGTCTTGAACAACATTGGCTCCAAGCGAGAGGTCCAGCAGTACCTCTCCCACTTCTCGTCTGTCTCGTCCCAGCAGTTTGCCGTTATTAAGGTCGGAGGCGCTATCTTGACCGATTATCTCGATGAGCTCTGTTCGTCGCTTTCGTTCCTGTACCATGTGGGGCTGTTCCCCATCATCGTCCACGGCGCCGGCCCCCAGCTTAACAAGCTACTAGAGGAGGCCGGCGTTGAGCCCCAATTTGAAGAAGGTATTCGCGTTACAGATGGAAAGACGCTAGGTATCGCAAGACGGTTGTTCCTTGCGGAGAACCTCAAGCTCGTCCAGCGGTTAGAGCAGATGGGCGTGCGTGCCCGCCCTATCACTTCTAGCGTCTTCACTGCCGACTATCTGAACAAGGACAAGTGGAAGTTCGTCGGTAAGATCACCGACGTCAACGATGACCCTATCCAGACTGCTATCCAGAACGGTTACCTCCCCATTCTCACTTCCATGGCTGAAACTGCTGAGGGTCAGGTCCTCAACGTCAATGCTGATGTGGCTGCCGGCGAGCTTGCCCGCAAGCTCGAGCCTCTCAAGGTTGTCTATCTTAGTGAGAAGGGCGGTCTTTTCGACGGTGACGCGCAAAAGATCTCGGCTATCAACCTAGATGAAGAGTACGATCACCTCATGTCACAGCCCTGGTGCAAGTTCGGCACTCGCCTCAAGATCAAGGAGATCAAGGAGTTACTAGGCAACTTGCCCCGCTCTTCCAGTGTCGCTATCATTCACCCTGCCGATCTCCAGAAGGAGTTGTTCACGGACTCGGGTGCTGGTACTCTCATTCGCCGCGGAGACAAGCTCATGACTGTATCTAACGTGTCTGAATTCGCCGATATCAGCAAGGTTAAGGAGGTCCTTGTACGGGATCGTGAAGTTCGCGATGCTAGATCTACTGTCGACCGGTATATCGATTTCCTCAAGGAGCACAAGTTCAAGGCTTTCTTCGATGAGCCCATGAAGGCTATGGCTGTTGTTCTTGAGCCCTCTCCTGAGGAGCCGCATGCCAGTCTTGCCACTCTGACTATAACAAAGTCGGGCTGGCTTACCAATGTGGCTGATAACTTGTTCGCTGCCATCCAGAAGGAGTACCCTAGCCTAGTTTGGACCGTAAAGGCGGACGATGAGAACCTCACCTGGTTTTTCGACAAGGCAGACGGCAGTCTTGTCCGCGGCAACGACGTCATGTTCTGGTACGGTATTGAGCCTGGCGAGCAGCTCAACAAGCTTATGAAGGAGTTCACTCTGCACGGACGGGCCATGCTTGGCGACTCCAACCTCGAGTCGCGGTTGCACAAGGCCGCCCAGATTGCTTCCGAGAACCTCAAGTCGCACTTTGCCTCCAGCTCGGCAGCTAACCAGGTCCGCGGTTTCTCCACACTGGCCCGTCGCCCCTTAATGGGCGCTATCCCGACTCGGACATTCTCTGCTCCTGCTACTCGAGGCTACGCGACCACTACCAACCCCAACCCCCCTTACGGAAAGAAACACGCTTCCAACAGCCAGCCTTCGCGTGTTGCGCTGATTGGTGCTCGCGGCTACACCGGACAGGCTCTTATCAGCCTTATTAACAGCCACCCTCACTTCCAGCTCTCCAATGTCTCGTCTCGAGAGTTAGAAGGACAGGTACTGCAGGGCTACGACAAGAAGGAGATCAAGTACGAGAGCTTGTCGGCAGATGATGTGGGTGAGATGGAGAAGAAGGGACTCATTGACGTCTGGGTCATGGCTTTGCCCAACGGTGTCTGCAAGCCCTACGTCGATGCTATCAACCGTGCCAAGGAGGCTGCTCCCCGGGAAGACTCCAGCTTGATCATTGACCTGTCGGCCGATTACCGATTCGACAAGTCATGGACATACGGTCTCCCGGAGCTTGTGAAGCGATCGGCTATTGCCCAGGCTACACAGATTGCCAACCCTGGCTGCTACGCTACTGCGGCGCAACTCGGTATTGCTCCTATGGTTGAGCACCTCGGTGGAAACCCCACTGTCTTCGGTGTCTCTGGTTACTCGGGTGCCGGCACCAAGCCCTCTCCCAAGAACAACGTTGAGCACCTGACCAACAACCTCATTGCCTACAGTCTTACAGACCACATCCACGAGAAGGAGATGAGCACTCAGCTTGGTATTCAAGCTGGTTTCATCCCCCACGTTGCCTCGTGGTTCCAGGGTATTCACCACACCATCAACATTCCCTTGAACAAGACGATGACGTCGCGAGATATCCGCCAGATCTACCAAGACCGATACGCCGGTGAGAAGCTGGTCAAGGTTGTTGGCGAGGCTCCTCTCGTCAAGTCCATCAGCGGCAAGCACGGCGTGGAGATTGGTGGATTTGCGGTTCACAGTTCTGGCAAGCGTGTTGTAATCTGCGCCACGATCGACAATTTGTTGAAGGGCGCAGCAACACAATGTCTCCGTAAGTTCCTATCCAATGCACACAAATATATATCTACGCGACTCGGCTAATTCTTATTACAGAGAACATGAACCTGGCTCGTGGCTATGCCGAGTTTGAGGGCATTCCCGAAATGGATTAAAGATGATGTAACAGACACGGGATTTTGCTCAACATTGGAAAAGGGGTTTTTCAATCAAGTGATTTTCCCGGAATGAGGAGTTTTGTCGGGGTGTTTTCTTGTATGGATGGACGAAAAGATGTTGAACATGGCGACTTGCTTTGCTTGTCTTCTTTTGTATCAGTTTACCTGCGCTTCAAGCATTGCTCAGCTAATGTATATACCTTTACCTCCCAGGGCTTTTCTTCTGTTTCATTTGTCGGGCCTTATGTTAACTACTAGATGTGCATGGTGTTCAAGACAAGTCTTTCCGTTTTCATGATTCTTGGGATTGATCCATCTCTGATGATTGCATCTTGACTTGATCTGATCTGACCTGATGACTTTCGTTGCAAATCAACAACACCAACCATAGCGAACTGTGTGATATCCCCCTATCTAGCGTGGAGCTATATTTGTCTTCACACCACCGGCAGATGACCTTCCAGTTCCCCTTCTTCTGCACGGACGGACCGGGACGTCGACTTAACGCAGGTTCCACGCGGTAGGCAGATTGTGTACATTAAGTACATACGCACTTATATGCATAGCGCAGTTTATTAAGGTTCCTTCACGACCTCAAGTTCCGATACCGGACGGTGGGGAAGGGTCTCAGGTGCGTGCGAACGGCGGGGTGGGTGGTCCTCGAGCTTCCCTCACTCGTGACGGAGACAATGGAGACGGGCGCCTAGTCTGGCAAGCTCCGGGGAGAGAAACCCCTGGTGCGGCAGCCAACAACCAACAGAGAGAGTGACTCAGAAGTTCTTTAAGAACCCAATTTTTATAGATTTCTTTTACTGCGAGACTTGAATTGAAGTTGTTGCCAAGACTGTTCTTTTAGGAATATCTTCCATCATGGCGTCGCAATTCCCTACCAAGAAGTGCGGTATGTGAATTAGTGCCTGTTATGGCGACTGTTAAGTAAATATTTACTTGCAATATTGGTGCTGATTGTTTGTTGTGATGTCCAGGTGTGCTCGGATGCACGGGCTCCGTCGGCCAGCGCTTCATCCTGCTGCTGTCGCAACACCCACACTTCGTCCTCCACGCCGTCGGCGCCTCGTCCCGGTCCGCGGGCAAGAAGTACAAGGATGCCGTGCGATGGAAGCAGGCGTCGCCTATGGGCGCTGTTGGCGAGCTCGTCGTCCGCGAGTGCAAGGCGAGCGAATTCGCGGACTGTGACGTCGTCTTCAGCGGGCTGGATGCCGACGTTGCTGGCGAGATAGGTATGTTTTACTCTCCCTTGCATATAAAGTGGTAAACTAACAAGCAACAGAAATGGAGTTCCTCAAGGCCAACCTCGCCGTCTTCTCCAACGCAAAGAACTACCGCCGCGACCCCCTGGTGCCCCTCGTCGTCCCCACCGTCAACCTCTCGCACCTCGACATCATCCCGCACCAGCAAAAACACCACGGCCTCAGCAAGGGCTTCCTCGCCTGCAACTCCAACTGCGCCGTCATCGGCCTCGTGATCCCCTTCGCGGCGCTGCAGAAGCGCTTCGGCCCCGTCGACACCGTCAGCGTCGTTACTATGCAGGCTGTCTCGGGCGCCGGCTACCCGGGCGTCAGCAGCATGGATATCATGGACAATGTCGTTCCCTTCATCAGTGGCGAGGAGGATAAGCTGGAGACTGAGGCCCGGAAGATTCTGGGTTCGATCAATGGTGAGGCTACGGCTTTCGTCGAGCAGGAGCTTCGCGTCTCGGCTTCGTGCAACCGTGTCCCTGTTCTTGATGGTCACACTGCTTGTGTGTCCTTGCGGTTCAAAAACCGTCCTGCGCCTAGCGCGGAGGATGTCAAGGCTGCTATGCGGGAGTATGTCAGTGAGGCGCAGATTCTGGGATGCCCCAGTGCGCCGCAGCCTAGCATTATGGTCTTCGACGAGCCGGACAGACCCCAACCGAGACTGGACCGCGACTTGAGCCGTGGATACACGGTTAGTGTTGGTCGTGTGCGGGAGGACGAGAGCGGGATCTTTGATATCAAGTTTGTTGCTTTGAGTCATAACAGTGAGTTTTCCATTTCTTATTTATTCCCTTTTCCCCTTCTACTGGGGATTACAAGAGCAATGCTAACGTGTTATAGCTGTTATTGGAGCTGCTGGCTCTTCTATACTCAATGCCGAGGCTGCTGTGCTCAAGGGTTTTATTTAGATTTTTAGACAGCGTCTGTACTATATTAATGAACTCGCCTATCTATCTGTCTACTTCATGTCTCTAAATCGTGATTGTGAAGGGGTGCTTGTAGAATAGCAACCCATCGTGAGGGAATGCCATACCGGATTCCTATCTCATGAGTACCTAGCATTGCGCTGTTCGCCGTGATCATTGAATCGGATGAATATCGCTGACTATGACGTTCTCTGCCGCAAGTGAAGAATTGTATTCCGATCTCGGTTTGAGAAAGCAGATCGTGCAAGACTCAGCTCTCAAGCTGCCTACCCGGGATTTGTCAAGCGGCTATGGTCTCGTGATGTCTATCTTTCCTGCATTCTGTCTTTACAGCTCCTATCAAGTCTTTACTTGCGTCAGTTGTTCGTAGATCGTTCCTAAAACCACGAGACGGACTATTTTCCCTCTTTATCTATTTTACCAATCACCAATTGTATCGATTTCCCACCACTGTCTGGCCTGACATGTGCCATTTCAACTAAGCGTTGAGCGTGCATGCAATTCCATCCTGGTCTGAACAAAGTTTAACAGGAATTGTAAGAGAAAAAAACACAAACAACCCGAGGTTTGACTCAAAGTTAAAAACACCCTCCCAAGATCCCCTCAATCAATCAAAAAAATTAATCATCGCACATGCCAAAAAATGACGCCGAAGTTCAACAACAAAAATAAAAAACATATTCCGCAAAGGAAGGAAAAAAAAAAAAGAAGGCGAAAAAAGAAAGCCGGGTCTGGCCGGGGATTGAACCCGGGACCTCTCGCAAACAATGGTTGTTGTGTTAACCTAGGGTGGAACCCTAAGCGAGAATCATACCGCTAGACCACCAGACCGTAGAACCCAAGATGGGCTCATTGCTTTCTGGGCTTGTTGGAAATCGGACAGCGTAGGGGATATTATAACGGACGTGTTGTCCATTTCCCGTTTCCCATTTCATTTCGGTCCACTTTACGGAATGCGGTGCAGGAATGGACGGTGAATGAAACGGTGAATTCTGTAACAGAACAGTTCCGGGAGGCGAAACAGGCGGGATACAACACAACACACGACGCAAACAAGGCATCGATTCACGATCTGAATCAGAACACTATCCCATACACGCCATCCACGTGTCCGGGCATCCATTGGCCTTTTGCCTCTTTTTTTCTTTTTCTTCTTGCTTTTTTTGTTTCGTCCGTCCCACGTAGCTAGGACTCTCTCTCTTCCATCATCTTTCGCCTCTTCTTTTCAGGCTTCATTTTTGCCTCTTGCTTGTTGGCGGTTTTGCCTCCTCTTAACCTGTTACTCACCTTCCTTGAACGCACACACGTACCTACATAGTAATAAACCGTAAACAAAACAAGGTCGTATCATCGCAGGGTCGTATCGCCCTCGTTACTGTTAGTGCCCATGTCAGAAAAGAAAACCAACCAATACCAAGGACGTAAACCCCGACACAAATAATGCGCGTAACTCTGCATGTGTGTATGCTTCCCTCCCCCCCCTCATCTTTCGCTGTTAGCCAGTCCATCGCATTCGGGCACGCCGTGCTGAAACGCGGGCGGCGCGTTTTGTTTGCTTTTCTTCCTTTCCTTCCCTCTACTACTTCCCGTACGTAGTACTTCTGTCCTTTCTGTGCGTGGTGTTGCCTGCGTCCGACTTTCTGTGCGTGTTTCTCTGTTGCCTGTTTGTCACCGTATCCGCTCCTCTACATGAAGAAGGAAGTACATACCAGTCGGGCAATTCGAAAGTACGCACGTACATACCATACCGTACGTACAATCAGGGCGTGGACCTCGCCGACTGGCACTTCTCTGCGCCCGGGACGAATCACTTCCCACCACGTCGGGACTGCGCAAGACAAAGCGAAGCAGAGCAGATTCGGGGACGCCGTTCACAGATCCTGTGTGTGTATTCCAGGTACGTGATCTCGCCTTCTTGCTACATACTTGATTATCCTGCCTGGGATATGGGTAAGTAACACCGTGAGCCGCAGAAAGACGGCTGATGATGACTTGTATATCTGCGATGTAGGTATGTGAAACCGAACGAACCGCGGATCCTACATACATACACAGACATAAAGTACGACGACGACACATGACGGACGACAACCAGGCACGACAGCCATGTAAGTTGGTCTATCGACTTTGTCTAGAACGTTTCTCTTTTCTTCCTCATTCGTCTTGGCAACCAAGAAATTCAAACATCTAATACACACAGTGAGAAGCTAGAAAGTCCAGGAACGTGTAAAAGAGAAGAATATTATTCAAGAAAAACATTGGAAGAGTTCCAAGAAACCAATATCTCAAAAGCTATATGCAGATGTAGAAAGCAACGCATTTCCACTCTTTTTTAATAATATCGCCCTCGGTCGGCCTCTCTTCTGCCTGCCCCCTTGCCTTCCCGCTCTCTCTTTCCCGACCCGGGGAGACAAAAACAATTTCTGGAGAAGGAGGCAGACCAGAGAAGACCCAATCTCCAGAAAAAAGAGAAACCCATCAGTAGTTAGAGGAGATATTCCGCGACGATGTCTAGTAGACCCCAAAGGGAAAGTCGACAACACCGACATTCATACCACCACTCGAACGTCAATGCATCGTCCCCCCACAACCACAACTACCGAAGAGCAAGTCGCAGTCGCAGTCGCAGTCGCAGCCGCAGTCGAAGCCGAAGTCGAAGCCGTAGTCGAACGCGATCTCGAAGCAGGGCTGCTGCTGCCACCACCAGAAGAACGAGAAGCACCTCACCTCAACTCCAAACCCGGAGACCCCCCTCTCGTTATTCACACTCCCCTCCGCCCAAGCTACCCCCCATACATCTCGGTGCTATCCCTCCCTACGTCCAATCGTCTGTGAACAATGTTCCTGCCATCCCAAACACCATAGTAGAAGAGCAAGTTAGGAAAGACCAAGAGCAGCTAGAGACACTCACAGCCGCCTATCTCGGGTGTTATCCTCCCATCCCAAAGGGCAAGCCCCCGGATATACCATCAACAAAGCGGAGGTCTTCTAGGTCACCAGGCCAAGGAAAGTCGAGGAGACGCCAACGACCGCGAAGGCCGCGACCACGGCCGCACAGCGACGCGTCGGATCGAGAGCAATCGCTTCCACCGCCGCCTATACCAGCGCCGCCCAAGATCCCAATTGCCGTCGCCACCCCGTTTTTCTTCGTCCATGTCAATGACATACAGGAGGAAACGAGACGAGACAATGAGAATGACAGGCCGAAATGGGAGAGAAGGAGGGAGGCGGATAAGGAGCAAGAGATAGGGATAGCGGATGGAGGTATATTTGAGAAGCGAAGTAATGAGAGCGGCGGCGCCAATGATATCCCAAAGAAGTCGAAAGACGAGGGACCGAAGGAGGCTGGAATATTTATGGGACAGGCGAACTCGGTTCCGCCTGCGCCCCAGGTGCGCTTCGAATCAGGAGAACGAGGCCATGGTTACGACTCTCATACAGACAGTCGGCGTGGACGCAGACATCACCGTCACCGCAGACACCGCCATAAGCACCATCGGCGCAATGGCGAACGAAGTCACAGACGGCAGAAAAAGCGGTCGAGAGGCGGCATATTCGGCTTTTTCGCAAATCTCCGCAGAAAATTGGCACAGCTGTTCCGACCCTCAAGCGAGTCGAGGGATACGCCAAGATCACGAACGCCATCTCCCGAGGATTCCACGCCACGACACCACAGGAGTAGAAGCAGAAGCAGTAGTAGAGCTTCTTACCATCGTGGGGAGAAGAGGCAAGAGGAGGAGAGGAGGCAGGAGGAGGAAAAGAGGCCATCGTACTTTATGCACGGCGGCAGAGAGCCGAACAATATGGACTTGCCGCGGCCGAGAAGCACGAAGCGCTATGCCACTCTGCTGGACCCCATTATCGATCAACTTCCGCCGAGACCCCCTACTCCCAGTCCACCTTCTTCACCTTCTTCGATATCGCCTCCGCGGCCACCAACGCCGCCTCTAAAGCCGCAACGACACAGTCTACCGGTAGGACGTACGCAAGCATACGCTCCTCAGAGACATTCGAATATCTTCAGTAGGATAACGCGAACCGTAGCCGAGCCAGAAAATCGTGCTGGCCAGCGTGGCTCGCGCAGCTCGCGTTCAACTATTTCTATCATCGCCCGTAGAATACTAGGCCCCTTCTTCTCCGATCCTAGCGAGCCGCCTACGCCGGAGGAAAGTGGCTTGGGCCAAAGAAAACTCCGGTGGCAGAGCCGTAAACTGCTCTCGGCTCCCCCACCGGTAACACCGGAGTGGCCTTGCGACCCTGGTCCAAAGGACGGAAACTGGAGCGGAGACCAGGAACAGGCCGTTGTTCCTACTGCCCAGGGGGCATACAGGTGGTCTTCCTCCAGCACGAGTGTGGGCATTCGAGCCCTCTACCCGTCGTCGATACCGCGTCAACGCCCATCATCGGCGTTGCGCCGTTACTCGTCCCCCGAGTATGGACTCTCGGGATGGTTCGCAACTCCCCCGATGCTGCATACCCCCGTTCGTCGATCACCCGTCAGCCTGGCCTCGTCCGACTACGGCCTGCAAAAGCTGTATGCCACACCGCATACCAGCTCGGCTTCGAGCTTCGGATTGCATCGAATGTTCGGTGAATGATCGGCGACAGTGATCTGACCGGCGACAGATGGGGGGCCCGTATATCTGTGTAAACCTCTGTACATAATTTCTTTTTTTCTCGGCGTGCATTGCAGAGCAATAAGCGTGAAGCAGCGTCGTTCATGTAATCCGAAGAATAATGAGTGACCACATACACTGTATACTCTTCAAGACCATCGATGTTAAGACATGCCTCATTCCCGAACTGCCGAGCTTCCTTTTTCCCTAAAAATGCATTCTTGACATCGGAAAATGATGAAACCGGTGAATAAGGCCACACAATGATCTCTATCCCATCGGACCATCACATAAAGATGATGTGCCAGCTAGGTATTCTGATGTCGATATCACGGCCACTTATCTGCCCTTCAATCGACCAAAATCAGAGTCACTAATACCAGGAGTATCACTGACCTGATCAATCTTTCCACGGTCCCATTCGCGCACACGGCCGGCTTTGTTCCACTGCACATCCGATTCATCCTTCTTGTCTCCTTTCTCCCACTTTCGAATCTGGTCTTCACTAAAGCCAGCTGAGCGGAGTCGGTCGGCGCCCTGTTGCTTCCACTTCTGTCGGTCTCGGAATGCCTCCACGGCATTGTCCCAATCTCCAGTGCCGGCTTCCTCAGGATCCGGGGTAATGTCAGTCGTTGGATCATAGTCAGGGGCAAAACGGCTATCAATGCCGGACATAGCGGCATTAAGACCACGTCCACGGCGATGAACGGTTGACTTAGAAGGAGGCGCAGGGCCAATGATGTCGTCGAGGGGATCGGAGTCGCCATCACCATCTCTCTTGGGCGAAGATGAAACATGACGGTGATGTTTTCCGGAGCGGCGGTGGTGTCTGCGGTCGTCGTCCTTGTCGCGCGATTCTCTGTATCCTCGATGTCTGTCGTCTCGGTCGGGAGATCGTGATCTAGATCTAGATCGACGGTCGCGACGACGGTCTTCACGGCGTCTAGATTCCTTGTACTCTCTAGAAGCGGAGTCTCCTGACGCGTGACCTTTCTGATCTGACTTGCTGGCCGAAACGCTCGAGCTACCCTCGTTGGGTTTGCGTTTCTTGGATGGGTCGGCTAGGATCGCTGCAATGTTGCCCAGCATGCGCTTGCGCGTGTCGCTTGGACCTGGCTTGGTGCGTCGGTCTCTGCGAGCGGCATCTTCGCGGTTTCGGCGCTCAGCAGCTTCCAGGTCGCGCAGTCTTGCTTGCGATTCTGCGTTTTCCTTGGCGAGGAGCGCGCGGTTGTGGTTGTTCGTGTCACGGATGATGTTGCTGAGAAAGCGAGTGTTCGGCTTCGGCTGATTGGCCGGACGTCTATGAATATCGTTAGTGAATAGATTCGATATCAAGGCCAGAAGATAGAGGAGAAGAAGTGGCAATCATCTGTGATGAAATTCGGGGCATCGAAAACTAACTTGTCCGACTTGAAGGCGTCGAGACCCATAGCTGAGTACTTCAAGGAACAATCCTTTGCCTCTTTGGCTAGTAATTCGGCGACATAGTCATCCGTTAAGATCTCGTGTGATGAGGGCGGCATCTTGGAAGTAAGCAGAATTGAAAACGGGCGCAGGCTGAGGAAGAATAAGATAGGAGAAAAGAAAACCTTCTCCCTTCTGACTACTTTACCTATGGCAGGCGCAATCGCCTGGAGGTAAACAACCCGGCAGGTAATCTCAGAGGGAAAGTACGAAGTCCGCTAACTTAGTGCAGTCACATGGGATCTAAATAAGTGCTGTTGCGTCAGCGGGGCCGGGGCGCCTACCTACGACCAACTCCGATTTTGAAGCACTGCTTGATCGAACTTTCCTGTAATGTGCATTTATTTGCGTATATCCCATTTAGTAGTTGGCATACATGCATATACGGCTGCAGTATATGCATCTATCAGAACGCCTTAGACTGATCCAGACTCTTCACTAAAAGTTGGTCAACAAACCAAGTTGAGCGCTCAGTGAATGTAAACACAAGTCTCACAACCGCGACAAGGGCTGATAACAAAGACCTCGCGACTTCAGGACTCTCGATTAGATAGAGCTTGTTGAAATCAACAACGAACAACACCAGAAAGAAGATATTCATCCATTATCCTAGCTATATTTAAAAAGAGAAGATTCGTATCAGTATCAAATCGTCTCTGCATTTCAAGAACCCACGTTCACTATGGCAACGGCACGGTCACCAGAGGAGATCTTGGCAGAGCTCCAAGCACTAGTCGCGAATCAGGAAATCAGCATCCTGAAGCTGAGCGAGAGCATCACCTCCGAAGTGGCCCAGCGCCAGGAGAACCCGCCTCGCACCTCAGACATCTCGAGCGCCTCGCTCGGCGCGCCGACGCCCGCCTCCCTCGAGGCGGATCTCGAGCACTACCGTGAGCTCTTCGCCAAGCTACGCTTCAGCTACGTGGAGCAGGTCACGAAGGAGAAGTTCATCCGTGCGATTGTGGGCGATCCGCCCTTGATCGTCAGTCCGCAGGAGAATTTCGATCTCGAGACGCAGAATCTTGAGGCGAAGGCCATGCTGAAGGCGTTGAAGACCGAGGTGTCTGATATGGTCGCCGAGCTGGAGAAGAAAGCCAGCTATTTGAGTCAGAAATATCAGGGGATTCAGACCGAGATTGTCGAGTTGCAGGAAATGCCTGAGAAGTTGGCTGAGCTGGAGAGTATCGTGACGCAGTTGAGGCTGGAACAGGCTGCGGAGCTACATGCGAATCCGGATTTGAATCTGCCGTTGGCGAAGACGGCTCAGCTGGTTGATAAGAAGAGGCGCGAGAGGGAAAATCTGGATCGCCAGCTGGAGCAGTTGCAGAATCAGGTCCCTCGCAAGAAGAAGGAGTTGACGCGTCTGTGTGCCGAGTTGCAGCCCCTGGATACGAAGAGGCTGAATAGCACGGCTGCCGCGAAGGAGGCGAGAAGACGCAAAGAAGCTGCGCTTGGTGGCGGTGTTGAGGAGCTGGAAGAGATCGCTCGATGGCATCGGGCTTCGGAAGCTGGGTTGAAGCAGGTGATGGAGATGGAAGGGTGAATGGGCTCAGGGGTACGTTCGTCTGGCCTTGACTCCCGCTGTTGAAACGCTGCTCGAACCCATCGATCTATGCCTTCAACTCTTCCGCTTACTCGCTTCCGGTACGACAGGGAAGTGAGTTCTACTTTACTTCATACGTCAAGCTCTGCCGAAGCCGCGAACGGGTAGCAGGGTACTCATGAAGCGCTCGGTTGTCTTTGGTTGTCTCAAGTCGCTTGATATGCGAGCGCACTATTCAAAGCCTACGGGAGCAATAATCTACCGCTGATCATCCACAGAAGTCAAGATCGCATTATCTCATAGGAACTTGCTAGTCAAGGAAACACGACCAGTACGCCGGCATCTTCAACCGGTTTCCTGGAGCCGAATCACGGACTCCAGGACGGTCCCAACTCGCGATGCGTACCTTATGGAATGCTCTCCAAACCAGGCATTGTTGGGGGCAATTCAAGATGATGAGATATGGCCTGTTAGGTCTATGTTGGTTCTTAGGTCTGCCATGAAGTCTTCCTCCGCCAGACTCTCGAAGGACTACTTGTTCTCCTCTCGATCTTACTTCACCTCATCCTAATCATAATCTTGCCACCATCGACTTTCACACTCGAAGGTCGCGACCAACAACTCCTGCGAGCTCACAGATTACTTTTAAGTACTGCTGTTAACCTTAGGTAGCTTCTAGACAAGCAGGGTGTTCAATGACTGGAGGATTATCTTGCTTGTCCTAATACTACTATGCCCTCTATCACGAACATCTCCAATTCCTCCAACCTTTTCCGCAGCCATCGAATATGTCACGATACCCCGCGTTGAGCCTCATGTCGGCAATGCCAATAGTATCGATGGCTCCATCATGCCTGTCTCTCGGCAGGATAGCTCAACTATATGTTAAACAAGCTGATTGGGGCAATTGATGGCGTTATTGTCTCGAATGGACAAGATCCGGAATGGCATTTCAACCTGCAGCCAACATGAATTGCTTGCTTGTTGGTATGATACATATCTGGACAAACTAGCAACAGTCGGCAAACACAAGATCCAGTCCTTGGAGAAGTTAGACGCCATTATACTCCTATCGAGAGCGTCAACACGTATCACCGTGTTTACTAATATCATCCATCGATTGACAAAAAGATGCTCTCTCAATTCATGATCAATTCAGTTCAATCTTGTCTCGTCATCATGCTAGCCATATAGTCCAGCACACGCTTCAACTGTATGACCACCTTGCTTCTGGTGATACAGGGGGAGTAGCAGCATATCAAGTTTGTTATGTCGAGACGGGAAGCCAGCATAAGTCAGATGTTACCTTTGAAAACTTCGTGCGGACCCGGACCCGCGCTTGATAGGAGCATGCTCTAAGGGTTGTTGATAAAGGGTACCTAAGTTACCTACCTAAATGGATGTATAGAGTCCCCATATCGACAACTAACAAGGTGTCATAGTAGCCGGGCAACGAGTTGAGCTGCCAGTACGTTGAGACTCGAGCGATGACATCAACCCGGCTCTTCTTTGAGCAGGCACATTCTACTTATGAAGTCACGATACGTTCCACGACTCATTTCTCTTCGTTTCAGAATCAACACTGTGGTGAGGTGTATCGATATGTAAAGTAGGCACGACCTCTCCCCATAGATTTTGTGTGTGTTCCCGCTACATTCTATTTGTGCGGCACATGTCGGCAAACATGGGCAACAGCAAACCATCCCCTAGGCCGACCATGCTAAGGTTAGGAATGGCGAGACAAAGCCGGCAACTACCTTAGATCAACGGCACTCACGTCCAGTAAAAGAACAACACCGAACGAGTTCCTATTCCAACTACCTCCTTACCTTTGACCTTGGCCTAACTGCCCTCACCTCACCTCTGCTTATCCCTGTCCTCTCGCCATGACCTAAGTTACCAGAGGGAAAGATATCGATTCATCTCGCATGGGCTTTAAGCATCTGTATGTTGGCTTCTTCCGTCTTAAGTCGTCCAAGGTCGTCCACGTTCTCCCAGGAGGATTCACCACATCGGAGATTGTGTCTGGAGGCATTTGAACAAGACTTCCACCTCCCTACATGACCTATTCTACACGCGCCGAAACCTCTTTTTACGATCTCCATTCCGTCTTAGGTAGTCATCTATCATACCTTCCTCCCGTTTCCTCAGGTCCTTACTTGTTGAACGTCATCGGTACTTTCTAAGGTATTGGAAATCTACCTAACTCATCCTACCCGGACCGACAACCTCGCGACTAATACTACTTCCCTGCTCGCCAGAAACACCCACATCTCGTCCTCACCGTCGTCTGGCTATCAATTGGCAACTTTAGGACCTGAACGACTAGGTACCTGACAGGACCTTTCAAGAACCCGTTTGAGTTGTGTTGGGGATACATACATACCTACGTGCCACAGTGCTATATCTCATTGAGGCGGTTGACACGGGCCTCAGAACTTCAATCTCCGTCGATCTCCTATCTAGATTAGGTAGATATATCAGGTAGGTACGAACACCGTTTTGGTCCACCACTCTTCCTCTTGTCGGAACAAATCACCATCACACCTTCCTCACACAACTGATACATTCCTGACGAGTAATGACTGCTGGTTGCTGCATATATTAGGTACATCTCTATCAGGTCTCTGCCCCTCGCCTACCTATTCCCCTTCTCACCTACCGCTCATTCACCCATCTGTTCTCTTCCTCTACATCTTCCACTCAACTCCATTCCTCTTCCTCTATTTTCCTAGTCCACCTCCACCTTTTGCACCTCGAGATATCTTTTCTCCATGGTACATTCCCTTATACTTGGACCTCGCCCCAACCCGTCGTCCTTGTCAAGAACTTCTTGTTAGGCACAGTCCCTAGAAGTACGGTATCTCCATCTGAGCCATAGCTCTGGTGCATTTCCTCTACCACCACTTTCCCTTTTCTTCATCTCCATCCGTTGTCATCTTTTCTCATCATTGTTCTTTGCAGATAGACGCTGCCGTAAGGGTCCGCTCACGATCTAGCCCCTTCCTCATCATCTTTAAAGACAACAACCAGTCCAAGTAGGGCGGAACTCGCGAAAACTCCACGTCTAGATTGGGCCTCGTCTGTTAGTAGGTCTCGTCCACTCGCATACCATCTCTCTCAATGAGATGTGTTACTATAGCTTGATGCACCCTATGCTTTACGCGTGGGCTAACCGTGTTCAGTGTCAAATCCCCAGGACAGCGCCGCTATGGACCCCATCCGAAGCGAGCAGTGCCAGTCCACAGACAAGGTATTACATTCCAATCTCCTTACCTGATCACCAATGAGAGGAGTAAGACATACTAATAGTTAACAAAGATGGAGGAAGACGAAGCCTCTGAAAGCCATGTCGGATCCGACTCATCGTCACCCGCCGAAATTCCAGAATGGATGACTTACCCCGAAATCCCAACTGCTAGGGATCTCAATCCGGACTACGATAACAAGGAAGACTTAGCAAGAGTCAATAGTCTTCTGCCCAATGAATGGCGCCATCCCTGGTCCGACAAGAACAAGTATCTGGAGACCCATTATCGTCTACAGCGTGAGGAGGCTATTGCCATGTTGCGTTACTCTATCAGGAAGTACCGCGAGACTCCCAGCATGTTAGATGGAGATGAGACATGCGTTTACACCAAGGTTAGTCCACTCATTCGAACCTTTCGAGGCGCTGGTTTAGTGAAAGCTAACATGATGCAATTCAGATCTACGTACAGGGTTATCTGATGACCCGACTAGGTCCTATGTGCCGAGTTCAATTCTCAACCGAGAGAGCCAAGAAGAAGATTCGTTGGAATCAGACTCGCCGTCTTACTGCCGGAAAGCTCGTCGCCCTATCGACGGCAAAGGATGGCTTCAAAACCATTTGCATGCCTGCTGTTATTGCCGACCACTGTATTCGTGGTGGGCTTGATCAGAACCCCCCGACTATCCAAATCTTCTGGGCCAACATGAGTGATGCCGTTCTTGACCCTACCGTCGAGCTTGTCATGCTGGAAAGTCGTATGGGATATTTCGAGGCGGTGCGTCATACCATGTTGGGACTACAACACGTAGCAAACACAGTCACACCATTTGACAAGTACTTGGTCAGTCTGGATAAGTGTGATCTGACAGCCAAGTACGTGGTCGAGAACCCGGACGTTAACCTTGCCTCGCTGGTGCATCACTTGCCCAGCCCATCGACTGTTGCCTCTGATGGTACTAAACAGAAGCTGCGTGATGTCAAGGCGTCATGGTCAAAATACAACGTGCTCGATGGTATCAACGACCAAATATCGCCTTATACGAACCTGGACAACTCTCAGTTATCGGCAGTCCATCGGATTCTCACCAAGGAGTTAGCTATCATCCAGGGCCCCCCTGGCACTGGAAAGACCTTCACCTCTGTACAAGCTCTACAGATCATGCTCGAGAGTCAGCGAACGCGAGGCGAAAGTACTATTGTTGTCGCTGCCCAGACAAACCATGCCGTGGATCAGATCCTAACACAGCTAATCAATCTCGGCTTCCACACGGTGCGTCTAGGTGGTCGGACACAAAGTGAGGAAATGAAACGCTACTCGATGTTCAATCTACGTCGCTTCTCTAAGCCTTCACGCTATGAGGTTGGAGACAAGGAGTACAAGGCGCTCGAAGCAGCCCGGAAGAGAAATATACGCCGAGTCGACGAACTTGTAGCAGACACGTTCTACAAAGACATGATTGATCCCTTGGTTCTCCAAACGGTTGGCATTATCACGGAGAAGCAGCTGGATTCACTATTAGAGGACGAGGACTGGATGGTCCCGGTACCTGGAGATCAATCACCCGAAGCTCAAATCCCTAACCCATTCGAACAATGGCTTGGCGAGCAGCGTGTTGCAATGCCGTCTGTACACGCGTGTAATCCAGAGTTTGACATCCCGGAAAATGACGATGAAGCCGACTTCGAAGCCGAGGACTACGACATAGAGTTGGATGATTGCATCGCCGATGATGACGAGGACCGTGGTAGAGTTGAGGGTAGATGGATACCCATCAAATACCAATGGACTGGTGCGAATCCTGAAGGATATGATGCCTCCAATGTGGCCATACTCAGAGATCTCAATCAAGAAAATCTATGGGACATTGCCATCCCGCGCCGTGGTGCTGTATACCAGTATTGGCAACGAGAGCTGCTGTGTCGTCGTTTAGACGAGTTCCGCACCGAGCTAACATGCAGTGCTCGAATTTGCAAGCAACTGAAGGCTAACAGATGGTGCCGGGATTTACAATGCGTAAGAATGGCCGATATCGAGATCATTGGCTGCACCACCACGGGCTTGTGCAAGTACCGTGACTTACTTGCTGCTCTCCAACCGCGTACAATGCTCATCGAAGAGGCCGCCGAAACCAAGGAAGCCAGCATTCTCTCAGCCTTATATCCATCACTTCAACAGTTGATACTCGTCGGAGACCACCAGCAGTTGACTCCATCGTGTGATACTCCGTTTCTAGATGATGAGCCGTTTAACATCCGTGTGTCGATGTTTGAGCGACTCGTAAAGCTCAATATGCCATATACAATGCTCAATATGCAACGCCGAATGCACCCAATCCTACGCGAGCTACTCAACCCGTATTACCCAAGTCTGCAAGACCATCCTGTGGTGACCAAGTCAAACGCTCGCCCACCTATCCCGGGCATGACGCACCAGTCGTTCTTCTTTCATCATGTCTGGAACGAGGGTACGGATGATAATCTCAGTAGATTCAACATCATGGAAGCCGAAATGATTGTCAACTTTATCGAATATCTCCGCTTGAACGGTGTTAAAGACACGGAGATTACCGTGCTAACGTTTTACCAAGGACAGCGGAAGAAGATCCTCAGTGACTGCAGGAAAAGGCACAACAAGGAGCCTTTCACGAATGTCCATACGGTTGATTCATATCAGGGCGAGGAAAACGACATCGTGATACTATCCCTGGTTCGAAGTGGTGGCCCCCATGGACCGCACAATGCTGGCTTTCTCCGCGATAGCAATCGAGGTGTTGTTTCTATTAGCCGTGCTCGCCGTGGCTTCTATATTTTCGGAAACATGGTCAACCTCTTGCATGCGTGCGCGGAGTCGTGGGCGATGTGGAAACCAATTTTCGAGACCTTCAAACGTCAAGAACGATTCAGTTACGATCGTGGTCTGCCCATTACTTGCCAGCAACACGGCAATACTACCTGGATTAAACACCCTGAGGACTGGGTTCAGCATCATGGCGGTTGTACTAAGCCGTGTGAGGAGAAACTTGCATGTGGGCATGACTGCGGGCGCCGCTGCCATTGGTAAGTATTCTTCAATTTCAAAATAGGTCTCCGTAGTATGATGATGCTAATATCTGATAACAGGATTCAACATAGCCGCCTTATTTGTTCGATGCCTTGTGAGCAGGTACTGAACTGCGGACACCGTTGCCAGCACCAATGCAGTGAGCGCTGTGGATGCGACTGTGAAGAGTTCACCGGGGCATATCCTAACGATGAGGTGTGGGATGAGGATGAAATTTCGGAGCCCAGTGATGATGAACTTCCTGCTTCACCGTTCGTTGGATGTGATTCGCGCGTCGGAAGACCTTACCAGCGTGACCGCAGAGCCCTTGGTCGTCCAGGACGTAACAGGGGAAAAGGAAAGCCCCGGGCACAGGGTCCTTTTCCAAGACCCAATTTTTATACAAACCGAGATCGGGCAACTTTTGATGCCCGAATCGATGATGCACAGCGGCGAGGGCATGAACCAGCCACCAGGCTAGCGTCTAAGAATTCCAGCTCTTCCACGAAAAGTGGTATCCGACAATCACTCCAGCAAGCCGAAGTGAACTCACGGGGTAAACGTAACTTGCAAGGAAAAGGTGTTTCGAAAACCACGTCGGCCTCGTCGACTGACAAAGTCGGGACCATGCGTCGTGATAACGTCAGCGGCAGCGTTTCCGAGGACGATGCGCTTCTCAGTTTTGATGAGGACAATATCAAGACAAAGAATGTCAAGAAGACGGATTCGAAGCATCTACTTGAAAAGACCACAAAATATTCGTACAGCACTTCTGGAGAGGAATCTGATCGAAAACCCCACATTGGTGGAATCTCTCTTTCAAGGCTTTCTCTTATGGACAGCTTGGACGATGCAACCTATGTCCAGCAACACAATGAAGCCGCTATGAGTTCATCCTACAGACAACCCAGAACTTCATCCTACATACCCCGTATGGGTGCCAGCAGCTACGGCGCTCTGAGACGGGCCGGCACTAATGCTTTGGTTGAGGACCGCCCCGAATGGGATGGTACTCGAACTCAAGACACGAAGAATACGAAGAACGGTGATGTTACAGCCTCCAAAGGCAAAGCCGAAAATGGAGGTGCGCTCATAGACCTCCTTTGATGTTGATAAGGGTGTCAGTCCTGCCTGTGGGTTGATGTGAATGTGCCACAGGGCCTGAAGCCTCTTTGATGGAGCTAACACTGGGCGGATTGTCAGTTGGCCGCTGTTGCTGAGGGTGATATTTGTCGGTTGAGCCTTTGTCAGATGGCACCCGTCAACCTATCTGCCTACCTAGTTGTCAGGTAGGTATCTAAGATGATAGCTAGTTGCCATACGAAGTGTGTAGGTGAGGTCAGGAGGTAATTTGTATGTAGGGGCACACTTATTGCTGTTGTACCAAAAGACCTATGTAGGCAGGTTAGGTAGACTTAGCTGGAAGCAAGGGCCCGGTGTTCCGTATTGCTATCTTTGGGACTTCCAAGTAGATCTGTGACAAACAGAGGTGGTGTCTGGTCTCCGTAGTCCATACGAAATCACTTGACTGTATGGAGGTGTTGACAGAATTCCCACTTACTATCCGTTATCCGTAACATGGTAAGGTCACTCGTGAGTCGTAGTAATGTGACCCAGGTAATCCGGATGTGACCGAGCCAAGTATCTCTTCCGTAACTTCATTGAGGCAGGTCAGCAGATAGAGTTACGTAGGTACTTTTGTTTACTATGTACCTAGGTATGTACTTTACAATCGATAGTTTTGCACTGGACTCGTCCGCATTATGTTTCCCTACAGACTGAAAAAGTGAAGCAATAGAAAGCCCCCCATATCTCTGTTCGTACGAGTTGTAACTTATCCCACTCTTCTTCTCCCCGTCAACATCCGCACCTGTCAATTCACACACCACTGCCGCCAGTTTGCGACGGCTACTCTTGCTACTAATTTTGGCATGCTACCTACGCTACGCTACTGCCAATACAGGATAGCGTTCTGCTATATACACGCTCGTGTTGATATCCACACACTGCACTAGCCAAAACAGGCTTGGCCTGGAGCGCGCATACCACCGGTCATCTGGGAATCCGTGAACGCGACATCATCTCACAACTCACAGTCGCATTCGCATTCACAATCACAACAGTCACAGTCATAATACCACATTTACAACAAGAACCGGATCCTCATACTCGCCTAATCCTGAGCTGGTACCAACCCTCGAACCTTCTCCTTCGCTTTTCTTCGTGGACGACAATCTAGTATAGTAGAATCGAGCATGCGCCTTGCGCCCCGATTTCGCTCCCATTCCACGAATAGATAGCTTCACCTCACCTCACTTGACCTGGCGCAAGCCATTGCGTCGCGCCTAGATCGTCCAGTGAAAAGAAGTACGGCCTAGTTGATTCTCACGCAGATCACGACACGCCGCTATATACGGATCACGACTACTATCTGGGCCCGTCTCGTCTACCATTAGCGGTCGACTATCAACATGGACGATTTCGATCGTGACTCGAGCTCTGACAACGAGCATGAACACGACGAGGATGTCGCCATGCATGATGTCGGAGGCGATGATTACGACGAGAATGCGGACCGAGACGAAGACGACGATAACGAACCCGACAATGATAATGACGAT
The DNA here is from genome assembly GCA_028637685.1 of Xylariaceae sp. X3-2. Lineage (NCBI taxonomy): Eukaryota > Fungi > Ascomycota > Sordariomycetes > Xylariales > Xylariaceae > Xylariaceae sp. X3-2. The sequence goes on from JAJFDI010000059.1 coordinate 100,491, forward strand.
GATAATGAGGATGACGACGATGATGAACATGACCATGATCATGACCACAACGAGTCACAAAGACAGCACGGCCACCAGCATGGACACGATCAAGAAGACGCACATCAGATGGACCATCTTGCGGCTCGCAAGTCCTCAACTCCGACTGGCTTGCCCGCCTGGAAAAGGCCTACCGTTCGCCCCGAGGCCCTAACAGCCAAGACCTACGATATTGTGCCCACCATGGCCGCGCCTATGGCCACCAGTGTCAACGCCATGGCCATCACCCCGGATCTCCGATATTGGATGACCGGCGGCAGTGATGGCTACATCAGGAAATACGATGGACCTGCGACCATCAATGGCAAGACGCTTTTAACAGTGGCCCAGAGACACCCATTCGTCGACTCAGTCACGAAGGCTGGCGTCCTCATGTCGTACTGGGAGAACGCTGAACCACAGCCTTCCACGGCGCGCCAAGAGGACTTGATTCTAAGTCCTGTGTATAGTTTGGCTGTGCATTCGGAGGCCCTCTGGCTTCTCTCTGGCCTCGAAAGTGGAGGCATCAACCTGCAAAGTGTGCGTCACGATGAAGGCAAACGCATCACATGTTTGCAGAAACACACGAACGCCGTTAGTGTACTCACATTGGCAGCTGATGAGAAGAGTGTGTTGAGTGGTAGTTGGGACAAGAATATCTTCGACTGGGATCTTAACACGGGGTCTACGACCAGAAACTTCGACGGAAATGGTGGCCAAATCTCCGCCATCGAGCTTAGGCCGGCGAACGGCGCACCAATTCCGGCTGAGGCAAGCGAAGAATGGCTTCCCAGCGATACGTTCTCCAGCGACATGGGTTTCAGAGCCACGGCCAACTCTTCCGACTTCAAACTGGATGGTGACTATGAGTCTGGCATGAACGGCCAAGTCAACGGACTGGGCCACTCTTTCGCTGTCGGGGATGCGTCACAAGACATGATGGGCGGGGCTGATAGCCCTGCGCACGACAGTCTATTCGGTGACAGCCCAAGAAGTGGCACCGACCTCTTCGGCGATAATGACGGCATGGGCGGCTTCGACGGAGATGACGACAACGAATTCTCCCGCGCCATGATGCAAGACTCGGCACAAGACAATATGGCTATTGGCGACTATAGCATACCAGATGCTACCTACGGTCACGACAAGAGTGACGGACCCGTCGTTGATCCTACCGCTCAGTCCCATCAGGATAGCGCCGTCGCCCCTATCGAGCACACAGATTCTTCCATGTTCAACCATGATGCAACAAACCATGTAGAATCCGACCCCATGCTCGCCACACAATCCGCTGTTCCTACACTAGACAACGATCCCAGTGCCCTATCGCATCAGCCCATGGCAGGAATCGACACAACATCAAACGGCGCCGAAATCAAACCCCCTTCCCCCTCCCTCGCCTTCGCCGCCCCAGCCCCAACCCACAACGACACCTCCCAAACCTCCGACAGCACCTTCCTCTCCGCCTCCATCGACGGCACCATCCGCATCTGGGACCGGCGCGTCCAAAAGCCCATCGCGCGCATCGGCAACCGTCTCGGCGTCCCGCCCTGGTGCATGGGCGCCTGCTGGAGTCCCGACGGCAACTGGATCTACGCAGGCCGTCGCAACGGCACAGTCGAAGAATTCAGCATCCAGAAGGCCCGCGGCGGCCGTATCGGCTGGCAGCCTGAGCGCGTGCTCAAGTTCCCCGGCGGTAGTGGACCGGTCAGCTGTGTGCGGCCCATGCCGAACGGACGCCATCTTGTCTGTGCGTCGCATGATATTCTGCGCCTTTGGGATCTGCAGAGTACGTCGAGGCAGTCGCCGCCGCCGTTCTTGATTGTGCCTGGTCCGCCGCGCGCGGGTGTGATTTCGAGTCTGTATGTGGATGCGTCCAGCCGGTTTATGATTTCGGCTGCGGGGAATCGGGGGTGGGAGGGGACGACGACGGAGGTGTTGATTGGGTATGAGATTAATATACCCGAGTGAGGGGGTTTAGGGGGTCATTGTCGGTGATGGATGGAGGGTGAGCATGAGGAGGCAAGCAGGCGTTTTTTATGGTTGTTTGGCGGAAATGTTTGTCACGATATGGCATGGCATGGGATGGAGTAGGCATTTCGGTTGTGCGATATGGATGGGTTATCTATTCATGTTCTCTTCGGCGGATATTGTGTGTTTGTAAGGAATGGGATAGGCTATTTCGTTGTGCGAGATCTGCTATAGATGGATGGTTGATACCCCCTCTTCGAGACTTTCCTGCCTTGTTTTATGGGGAGATACGCGTGCTTGAGTTGATTAGGGGCGCAATACATGCACATGTCTACACCACTTCACGAACATCAAAAGGTTCAGAGCTGAGTGATTATATTAAAATTACCCCTATACAATACAAAACACCACACCCAAAACAAATCGTATATCTCCCCCTTCCCTTCCCCCTTTTTCCCAAACCCCCTCCCATTTCTCCCATCTATCCAGCCTGATAAATCGTCAACGCATTAACAAACGGATTAATCTGCGTCATATTAAACGGCGTAACAAACACGTCCCGGTCCGTGATGGCCAGGAACATAGTCCCATTGATCGCCGGATCACCGGCTAACGTCGCCACGTCCGGCTGGATCGTGTACGCGCTATTTCCACTGATATTCATGAGCGGCGAGTACGTCACGTTCAGCTGGGATGCCCAGCAGGCGAATTTTGGCGGCCCGGCGGTTGTGGCGGTTATGTAGCTGTTGTTTGGACCTACGGGTTTGCCGGGGGTGTCCCATTCGAGGTAGACCCTTCGGCCCGGGTAGGAAAGCGGATTTGTCCGGTTGCGGGAGATGGCCGGACTGCAGTTCTCCCCGATTGTGCTGGCGTTTACGCACGAGGATCCATCAGTTAGGTTTGATGTGCTGAGGGTATTGGCGTAGTCGCCAAGCGTCTCGTTCCAGGCCTGGGATCCATTAATCCGCGCCGGGTTCGGCTGGTTGATAATCCGCAGCGCAGGGAAATTCTGCCAGACAAGACGCGTCTGGTTCGCCGGGCAGGACGAGATATAGGGGGCCAGCAACGTCCAGGCCCAGGACTGCGGCACACCCAGCTCGAACCAGACGGGCATGGGGAAGAGACCCTCGAATTGACGGAAGATGAGCTGCTGACGAGCTTCGGTGGTGATACTTTGAAGTAAGATCTGACCGACTTCGCGTGCGTCGAGATGGTTGAGGAAGCCGTAGACGCCGGATTCGCCCCATCGGGTCAGCTTTTGACAGAAATCGATGTATTCGCGCACGTTCATGGAGGGGTAGTTGTAGTTGCATTGCACAGGCGCACGAGGACCCAGCATGTTTGTGAGGACGGTCGCGTGTCCGACTTCTTGCTCGGCCATGAACTGCAGGAGATAGCGGTCCTCAGCTGTGAGGCCGTTTGCTTCGAAGTCTTCGACGGAATAAGTTGCGAGACCCCAGTGGAAGAGATCAAGTTCGATCCATTCCTGGTAGAGGGCGAGCGCGATTGACTCGAAGTCGAAATCGCTTTGAACCTTGTACACGGGCTCGCTGCCGTTTGTGCCTAGACCGCCGGCTGGAATGTAGGGAGCTGGCAAGGGAGAGTGCAGCTGCCCATCGGCGGGATAGGCCAGCTTGTACGGCTCTGGAGGCCGGGGCGGGATTGAGGCGGCCAGGATTGTGGTGTTGAGCGCACCGGTCGTGGTTGGTGGAGGCCCAGTGTAAGGTCCATGGGACGTCACATTTGTCACGGGCACGACAGGAGGCACGGGAACCGATGGAGGTGCGGTCATTTGTGTCATTGATGTGACTTGGGTCATGCTCGAGTCGGAGGCAGCAGGTACTGCATAGGTGCGGGCGGCCAGGGCCAAAAGGCCCGCATAGGTTAGTGAGTTGAAGCCAGCCATGGCGATGCTGGAGGTCTGGCGTCTGGTGTTGGTGAGGATTCAGGAGGAAGAAGGGTTCGAGTTGATAGGGGCACATGTTATATATGCGCCATGATCTTGGCTATCCTCCATGGCCATCCTCGAAAATCCCGCTTGGCGTCATAGACTCTAGAAGCCTTATGGCATCGAGACAGAGTGAAGCTGGTAGTCTGCGACTATATTCTATGACAAGGAGGCGGAGTAGTAAGATATTTCGTAAGGAATGTCGTGATGTGATCGTTACGTCGTGGACCCAGGAATCCGGTTGGTGATGCATGACGACATGTTTCGCCGACATGCTTCCGCCCATGCTTGCGGCTATGCGTGCGGCCATGTGCTTAGGGTCCGACGGGGATGAAGCTCCAAAAAGTTCGGACGTCCCCTATTTTGGCTTGCGTTCCCGCGAATCTCGATACAAGAGCAAAGCCCGAGACTGAATCGCTGCACCCAGATTCTGAACATCTGAGTTGACTTATCATTTGGCGACTGAAGCTCATATACCCCCGGCCTTAGATTACCTATTGGCATGAGCGTCTCGTCAAGCATGAGATCTAATCTAGATCATTTCACCAAGTCGTCGGCATCTATGATGCATCCATCTAGTTAGTTAATCTCACGGGGCCTGACCACTCACACAATTTTCTTGGAGTGGTTAGTCTAATACTAGATGAGTAGCGCGAATATATCCAAGATCGGACTGAATTCTATAAAGGGATTCAACCAAGCCGCCGTCCAGATCTACGTACGCATTAGCATCTAGAAGATCTCGCATGATTCATCATACTCACCACAAGCCCACCTTTCTCGTTGGCAAGTCGAATGCCAAAAAAAAAAAACTCACGAAGGACCTCAGGGGAAACATTAGATACGTTTTGTCGATGGTTGAAGAGACCTAGGTTCAGGGCCGGACCTTAACCCCTGATCTAGCTCTCGATCTCGAGGTGATGTCTGATGTTTCGGTGTGCTTGTCGTAGTGCTCACCTTCAGCTATATAGTAGCGCTGGACCCGATTCAAATCACTTCATGTGTTACTAAAATATGAATGTTCATGTCTTATCTCATCAACATGAAAAGTGCCTTTGGTGGGAAAATTTCGTCTCATTTTCCAAGTGCCACTTGGCGCATTGCACGCGCAGAGTACGAGAATCATCTTACGCTCTTCCGCGCGTCTTCGAATCTCCAATAAGGAGAACGATACTCCCTTCATGACGAGTACGGAGCGGCCCGGAAAATAGAGAATAGCGCGATGACATAGTACGGTAGTCATCCCAAAAGGGGTCTCGATCGAGTCCAGATATTGAACGCGGGAGAAGTGGGGTGTTTTGTATGCGTGGCGCGGTGTGCTTCTCGCCTACTCTCGCATGAACTCTTCATGGCCGCGGCAGTAACTCCTCAGATTGAAGTTGCCATAAGTTCGAGATGAGATGGGAAACGTAGCCAGGTTGTCGACCTTGAGAAGACGCGTTGTCTCTGCTGGCGCGGTTGAATCGGAAGTGCGGAGTCTTCTGTTTATATGCACATTATGCATATACCCCATACGCCAGAGGCTGCGTTTGAAGGATATTTGCTATACATGCATAGTTCAGTTCCCGTCTCTTGTGTCGCGCGGGGAGCTGAGCCCGCGCTCGGCTAAGCACTTCCATTGTCGAGACAGTTCTTTATGCTCTCGCATGCAATCGTGTCGTATCGGCGAGGAATACGATGAACAAAGGATCGCACAGCATGAAACGAATAGCATCAAGGTAAAAAGTACCTAATTGATCACTCCAATTCGGACTCCCAATGGCTGGGTGAGACAGATCTCTCCTCGGAGGCGCATGTACGGAGGCTCATGTACAGCTGCACCTTGGAGATGCGATCTAAACGAATCCGACAGATTGAATTTCATGTCGAAGTCTCGCACCATGTCGAAAACAGAAGGTAATATGTACGGCGTTCCGATTCCCCCTCACCGGCACGTCTGTACGGATATCCGTCTGTGGAGAGATATCTACCGGTTAGATGAACCCATTGATGCTTCTGTAGTACCTAGATCATATTCGAATTCTGTGATGAGATTTTGTTCGAACGTATAAGAAGTATGCTTGAGAGCTTGACGAGCATTTAGGATTCACGGTTTTACGAAATTGGAGGCGGCTCGAGTTTGCGACAATGAGAATCAGGTCGCGGGCGTGGGTTTCCCCGCAACATGCCCTTCTACTCCTCGTCTTTCCCCTCACGGCGCTATGTGCCAAGGACGACGTCCTTCGCTTCATAGATCCTCTCATCGGCAGCACAAACGGAGGTAATGTCTTTGCCGGCGCGACTCGTCCATACGGACTAGCCAAGGCCGTCGCCGACGTCGACGGTCAGAATACCGGTGGGTTTGCGACTGACGGGTCTAATGTCATTGGATTTTCTGCTGTCCATGACTCTGGCACTGGTGGCAATCCGAGTTTGGGGAATTTCCCCTTGTTTCCGCAAATCTGCCCCGACGATATTGTTGATAATTGCCGCTTCCGCAAGGGTGATCGCGCGACGCATTATGTGGCCGACTCGGTCAGCGCCGCTCCCGGGCGGTTTGCTCTCGAGTTAGAGTCTGGCATTAAGGCCTCTATGACCTCGAGTGAGCATGCTGCACTCTTCCAGTTCCAGTTTCCAACCGGACAGGAAGATCAGCATCCGTTGGTACTCCTCGACTTGACGGATCTGGCCGCGTCGAGGCAGAATGCGACCATCAGCGTGGATGCGCACACTGCTCGGATGAAGGGCAACGGCACATTCTTGCCGAGTTTTGGTGCCGGTTCTTTTGTCATGCATTATTGCGTCGACTATTTCGGTGGGAAGGTTCATGATAATGGAGTCTGGGTCAACAATCGCGGTGGGACGGAGCCGAAGGAACTCTTTGTTACACGGGGCTTCAACCTTTTCTACCTTGAGGCTGGAGGTTGGGCTCGCTTCGCTGATCTTGTCAATAATACCCTGACGGCTCGAGTGGGTATCAGCTTCATCAGCGCCGAGCAAGCTTGTCGAAGAGCCGAGGCCGAAATTCCCAGTCCATTGGAGGACTTTGATCGACTTGTACATGAAACTCAGGACGAGTGGAGGGAAAAGTTGAGTCCGGTATCCGTCAATGCTGGTGGGATAAGCAATGACCTTGTCACAAGTTGTAGGTCAAACACTGTTCTTTCAGAATCCGCGAAGACCCGTGCTAACAATTGTAGTTTGGAGCGGTTTGTATCGCAGTATGATTTCGCCTCAGAACTACACAGGTGAGAACCCGAAATGGGACAGTGGCATTCCATATTTCGATTCGTTTTACTGTCTGTGGGATGCCTTCCGCGTACAGCATCCTCTTCTCACCATCTTGGACCCTGAGGCGCAGGTGCAGATGGTCAACTCGCTACTCGATATGTATAAGAACGAGGGCTGGCTTCCCGACTGTCACATGTCGCTGTGCAACGGATGGACGCAGGGTGGTTCGAACGCGGATGTAGTCCTCGTGGATGCCTATGTCAAGAACCTGACGGGCATCGATTGGCAGCTCGCTTTCAAGGCAATTATCCAGGATGCTGAGGTCGAGCCCCTTCAATGGGCTTTCCATGGTCGCGGTGGCTTGAAAAGTTGGCGAAGTCTAGACTACATCCCCTATCTGGACTTTGATCCTGTCGGGTTTGGCACGAACTCCCGAAGTATTTCGAGAACGCTGGAGTATGCGTATGACGATTATTGCTTGGCCACACTTGCAAAAGGTCTCGGTCATGAGCACCTTTACAACAAGTACGTGGCGAGGAGTTCGAATTGGAGAAACCTGTGGAAAGCCGACCAGACTTCAGTGATCAAGGGCAATGATACTGGCTTCACCGGGTTCTTCCAGCCGAAATATCAGAACGGCACGTGGGGATTCCAGGACCCCATTGCTTGCTCTGCACTTGCGGACTTTTGCTCGCTGACGACGAACCCGAGTGAAACGTTTGAGGCCAGTATCTGGCAATACCAATTGTAAGTGATACGACTCCCACTTCACCTGTCAGGGGGGAACATTCAGTGAACATCGACTAACATGGCTTTCAGCCTCGTACCTCAATCAATGACGGCCTTGATCGAGCTCATGGGTGGCGATGAGAAGTTCATAGACAGACTGGATTTCTTCCATACATCGGGCCTTGCAGATATTTCCAACGAACCCGTCTTCTCAACAGTGTATCTCTACCACTATGCCGGCAGACCAGCCCTTTCAACAAAGCGGTTGCATACCTACATCCCATCGTCATTCAATTCAGGCCATGGCGGATTGCCCGGTAACGATGACTCTGGATCCATGGGATCGTTCGTGGCATTTGGAATGCTTGGTCTCTTCCCAATATCAGGCCAGGATGTGTACTTGATCTCAGCACCGTTCTTCGAGAGTGTCAGCATCACAAACCCCATGACGGGGAAGACGGCGCAGATCAAGACAGTTGGATTTGATTCTGGGTATAAGAATATTTATATTCAAAAGGTTACGGTAAACGGTAAGCCGTGGACTAAGTCCTGGATTGGCCATGCTCTCTTCAGCGAGGGATGGACAATGGAAGTTGTTCTTGGAAGTCAGGAATCTACTTGGGGAACTAAAGTAGAAGACCGTCCTCCGAGCTGGGGAAACACGGCAAGTGTTGATGGACTTCTCAGGTAAAAAGGAAGCGGGGTATCAGAATTGTCGAGTGTGTTAATAACGGAAAGATCGATGTAGGAACATATCCAAAAAGGGGTGGTTTTGAACTTTCAGGAGATCTGTGTTACACCGTAGATGGATCTCGTTACACACTGTGACGGACCGTGCCTGCCATAGCGACACCTCCTAATACGTAGGCAACAAGCTATGATGTCACCGTGAGAGCCGTGCTATATCCGTTAGGTAGGTGCGTTCGTTCACTATTCATGGGCCTCTCCGCCTCTTTCTCTTTCACGCGCTTGTTACGAATTACAGCAGAGAAAGCGCTTCAGGAGTCACGGCAGTTGTGAACTGGCGTGCGTCATTGGAGGAGGAACCGAGAAATTAGACCAACGAAAAAGCATCCCCGCAGTCCCTGTATTTCTTCCTCTTTTCCAAGTTACACACGGGCAACTTCTCAGTGCACGCATTCGGACCCACGACGTATCGACGACAAAGGGACTTGCTTGCCGCCATCATGAGTCCGTCTACGTCTCGGAAGCGCAAGGCGCAGGTCGACGACGAGTTTGCGTCGGCTCATTGGGAGGACGAACCTCGCAAGTCGCGGAAGAGGAACAATACCCCCAAGGAGAAACGTTTGCGACGGTGAGCTAGCTATATGTCACACGATCTCCTTTCTCACTTACAAGCTATTAACCATTATCTTTGCGACGACAGATTCCGTGCGAATGCTCCCAAGAACTTCAATATTCTCTTCGAGCGAGCTACACAGCAACGGTGCGTATTTACTTCTTGCTGTCGCCACTTCTTATACTAAATTCCCGTGATCAGATTTTATGTCCTCAGCAGGTCACGATGTGGCAATGACTTCTGTCCAGAGGAAAATGTCGAAGTAACCGGCTCGACTGGCAACATCTACACAGTTCACATCGGCGAATTACCATCGTGCACTTGTCCACATGCTATCAAGGGCAATCAGTGCAAACATGTTATATATGTCAGCCACACCTTTCCTTTTGCCCCTGGGCCTGTCTAACATGTTGGATAGGTCACATCGCGTGTTCTCCGCGCCCGTCAAGATCTCGTCTATCAGCTCGCCTTCGTACCCAGCGAGCTCCGCGAGATCTTCGAAAACGCACCGCCCATTGATGTCAATGATAAAAGCAAGGGCAAGAACAGTGATCCCAACCGCAAGGCTTTAGATGGCGACTGTCCCATTTGTTTCATGCCATTCGACGACTCCTCTGAGGAAGATACCGTCTATTGTCGCGCCACCTGTGGCCAGAACATCCATCGCGAATGCTTCGAGATGTGGGCCGCCACGAAGCGCAAGACCTCTTCTCATGGCGTCACCTGCCCCATGTGCCGAAGCAAGTGGCAGGGAGATGAAGACATGGTACAGAATATTAAACAAATGGCCGTGCTGGGTGATGAAGGCTACTTGAATGTTGCTGAGCAGCTTCGCCTCAGTCATGTTCGAGGTAGGTCCATTGTTTTGCCCCTTATTTTGATGAGTTATGCTGACTGTTGTCCAATAGATCAGAGCACGTATTACGGCAGGTTTGTCGGCCTCCGCCATTTTCCTCCTGTTCATTACGGTTCGGAGCCGTGGTGACAGACACGGTCAAGAGCTGCATAGCTCTTTGATTGCACAGCAAGACTAATATCTGCTCATTCTTGCGCTGGTTTCTCTGTTGTTTGCTGCTCCATGAGACCTACAAAAGTAAATATCTGATTTTATGACTACCCCTGACTAACTAAAATGTCGCTGTTTAATTTCTTTCATTACAGCTTATGAAGTTCGGTATACGTTGGTTCGGCGTTATAAAAAGGGGCTCGAGAGGAGCTCGGCAGGGCTAGATTGCCTATTACAGAAAACTGCGTCCTGCTTCACATACAACAACTACTACTATATGCAGAAAAGTTCACAAGATGATAAATAGCCAGACTCATCACGAGTACAAGGAGGCAATAGGAGATAATGGATTCTGAGGAAAATCACACAGCTACTCTAGCTTGTAAATAAACAAGGAAAAATTGAAAATTCCATATATGAGAAACCTCCTTAAAATAACCCTCAGTAACATGAAAAATATAAATCCCCCTTGAACCTAGGAAAGTAAGTTTACCCGAAAACTACAGATAATTCATCCACCTCTTCGTCGACGACATCTGCCTCTTCGGACTCGGCGCGGGAAGCTCCGCCTGCGACGAGCCACGCTTGGTACCCGCGCCCGCGGGAGACGAGCTCGTTACGCTGCTCACCGAGGGATTCACGGCGGGAGTAGCCTGCGAGCGTCCGGGGGTGTATTTGATAGCAGTAGCAGCAGGAGCACGTCGCTCGGGTGTGTGAGTCTGGACGAGAGAAGTTTTCCTGATTCGGGCCCTGCCGCTTAATTCTGCGACCCTTCGGTGACGGGCACGAGGTGCTGCCGTGGGCGGTCGTGAGGGAGTGCTGCTAGGAATGACGGGAGAAGATGATCCCGGCCCCTCGGTGGCTTCTTCTACGATCCTTGTGAGGGTGCTTCCGGTTGCTGCCGCGGGAGGCGGGCGTGAGGGGGTGCTGCTAGGAACGACGGGAGAAGATGACCCCGTTGCTGCCGTGGGAGGCGGCCGTGAGGGGGTGCTGCTAGGAACGACGGGAGAAGATGATCCCGGCCCTTCGGTGGCTTCTTCTACGATCGCTGGGAGGGTGCTTCCGGTTGGTGTCGTTTGAGCAGGTTGTTGGGGAGTGGCACGTTGGCCAGGGGGAGGAGCAAAGTGCTCGGGATGTCGGCGGGCGATTTCTCGTGAGAACTTTTGGAAGGAAAGTCTACTTAGATGATCGAAATCCGGTCGTTCGGGTCTGGTGATTGGGACAGGAGCAGGTTGCCCGGCGGAGGTTCGAGTACCGGACTGGGCGGAAGGGAGATTTTTGCTCGCCGACAATTGGGATTGCCTCTCTTCTATGCGGCGACGTCTTCTGGCTACTACTTGAGGAACCGTGGCAGGCTTGTCCCCCCGGCTTGGGGGGTTGGGTTGTGTTGCAGTAGTTGGCGCACTCTGGACGCGCGTTGCTGGGGTGCCTGTGATGTTGGGGATGGCTGGGACGCGTTGTGGTATTGTGCTCACTGGATCTTTTGTTCGGCTCGCCACTACCGAAAAACGGGCGGCTGGAGTGCCCCTTGGCCTGGTCGGCTTGGTCTGCGGCGCCGGGCCTGGGGGGTTCCTTGGGTTGGCCTTGGGGCTGTCGCCAACGACAATGGGATTGGAGCGACTGTTTGCCTGCGCCTGTTGAGACGCCCTTGTTGTTGGGGGTGCGGCGCTATTGGAAATGACAATGGGATTGGAGGTGATGTTTGCCTGCGCCTGCTGTTGGGACGCCCTTGTTGTTGGAGGTGCAGCGCTGTCGGAAATGACAATGGGATTGGAGCTACTATTTGGCTGCGCCTGCGAGGGCGCCCCTGTTGTTCGAGGTGCGGGAGCTACGGCCGGCTGCTTCCCTCTTCGTTCAGCCCTGGGTGACCTGAATTGCGGGCTCAAAGGCAAGTCTTCGTCATGATCATTATGACCAAAACTGTCTTCCACGGCAGGCGTCGATGCCGGCACAAGCGCGTGTTGATTCATGATCGGTACGTGTGGCTGTTGCGGCCTCATTGAAGCAACGACATGATCGTCGAATATGCCATCAAGATTGGAAAGGTCTGCTTCAGGGGGCTCCGAGACATACTTCTGAGCATCAGCGGACGGTTTCAAGGTGGCTGATTTAATGCTGTAGCTGCCATCAGGCCCAGACAGAAATCCCTTGTATTTACGCGGTCGCTTTTGCGGCGTCGATGACCGGCCGGATACGGGCGTCATCACCTCATCGGCCGGTTCCCACCCCGCATTGGCGTCTTCGTAGTTCCTAACTTCATCGACGCACTCAATGGACACACGGGCTTTGTAGTCCATGGCGCGAACACCTTCCCATGCACAGCGTCCGACCATCTCGCCTCGTACGAAGTCTTCGTTGAACCAGCCGCTGAGAGGACACCAAATCCAGGCATCATAATCGATCCCATACTCATGCAGTACGAGGAGGCGATCCATAATCTGCTTTGCGTTCCAGTATACTCGTGGGCCACAGGAGGTGGCATCGACCTGTGCAGGCACCCACACCACCTGCTTAACCGTCCGGTTGATGGTGAACCGTCCAGCTCGTCTTAGCCATTGTTCCAGACGGCTATGCACCATATCAACTCTGGCCGTGTCACGGAACGAATCCAATACAGCAACTTGTGCTATATGAGAATATTCTATAGTCCCTGGCTTGTCAAGAATATGTCTTTCTGTTTTGTGGACTATCGCAAGAACCCAGTGGTTACCATCGGTGCAGATGGGGAGAAAGCTGTACTCGGTTCGCTTCATTCTGTTAAGAGCTCGTCTCGCCGGACGAGCAATGGCCGCCGTCAAGGCTTGATCACCGACATCACCGGAATACCAAACTTTGGGGTCCAGTCCCGGGATCACGATGTCGATTTTGTCTTGTAGAAGCTGTGGCAGGCCACGCTTGTACGTTGTCAATGCGACCTCGACTGCATCACCGGTGATCCATGCAGTGCGACTATAGTTTAAACTGTTGAGGCCGCGGATGTCAGGCCACGATCCCGATGGTTCTTGTATAGCCGCCGGTGATTCAATGTGCCTGATTGGGCACGTGTCGGAGCAGACATTTTGCCCCTCTCGGTAATTTGTGCCGCTCATTTGTGTTGATTGTGTTGTTGTAGTGTTGCCAGCGTGATTGGTACCGTGACTGGTGCTGTATATTCAAGTATAAAAATGAATCTCTGCAAAGCCAGACGTGCAAGAGCGTTGTGGTGGTGAATAGGCCGCACCAGGCTTCGAAGAATAATATAATGATGCCCAGAAGCAGTTGTCCCTCGGATTTGATGGTGATGGGACGAAGGGGACATGGGTGAAAAGATGCCCATTCACATACTTCGACAATGACAGTGGCCGGTAACGAGGCCTTGTCACTGTTGGCAATTGTGTTTTAGAGACTTGGCTGTGACAAAGAGGTTTTCAGTTCTTTTGTTTCCTTCAACGGCGACGGAGTTCTTTATTGCAGTTTGCTTCCGGGGGTGGTTCCTTTATTCGAGATGACTCAACACGCTTGCGGGAAAGCGGTTTGTCGCGTGCCTGCTCCTTTTCTAGTCTCTCACTGAATGTGCAGAAAATAGGCATGGCAAGGCAGGGAACTGTCCTCGGGGCAGTAACCTGCGAGATCCCAAAACAACTAGACTCTTGAATTGTCGGTATTGAAGAGCGACGATACTTGCGATTTGGTGCAATAACCCTAGCATGATGTGTAGTTCACGCTTTGTCTTAAACACCCCAAAACACCAAGTCAGGGCGTTAAACCATATAGCATGGATGAGTTGTAATAGTGCCATTGCAACAACGACGTGCGCCCGTGCGGCACAAGTATGACGAGTCGTTGGCAGTGAGTCTCATACCAATATTCAACAACAATGTAAGCTGTAGACTCTGACTCTGACTCTGAATGAGTGATGAGTTGACGCTTCACGCATGTTGCATCATGTCTCGGCTAAACAGAACCACCTGGTGATGGTTTGCAGATACTGCTTCACTCTGCTGAATCGGGTAAAAGGAAACCGAATTAAACGCTCAAACAGTGTCATTCTGTCTCCAATGTATGGCCGTGCTGGAAAACGTGGTGTCAGACTTGTTCTCGGGAAACTTAGCTTTGGAACAAAGTCGATCCAGATCCTTCATCCGGGCCCAGTCTAAGTTCTCGGCACCATGGGCGCTATTCTCGGTCAGCTCAAGAGCAGAGAATTAGGACAATTATCTGGAAAGCGAACGCGTTGAGACTTACTCTTCCCACACATCGTAAGGGGTCCCAATGAACATGGCAGGTATGTGTTTGGCAATGACCTGCGAGTAGATATCTTTGTACAGGTGAATCCCAAACACCAGACTCTCGGATTCAACAAGTTTAAACCCAACGGGAGATTCGACAACTTCATGACCGAGACTCGCAATGAAGGCTTTGTCAACCGAGTTGAACACAGGATCTTGAAAGATGCAGCGAATGTGGTGGTCCGCTTTGCCCTGGAGGTGCTCCACGATAGTAAGGAAAGCTGCTAGTTGAATATGGGCCTTGCGCTTTTGGTCCCATACACCATCAGGGGGGTCCAGAGTGCCCAGACCAAAGCAGATGGCCCTGCTGATAGGTCTGTGACCTGCTTCTGCATGACTTGACAGTAACTCTTGAAGCCGAAGACAGGATGACGAGGATTTCCATTGGGAAGCGAATCGATCATGATCGTGCTTCACCTGCTCCAGGGAGAGGCTTGGACTGCTCGGCGTCGGGACTGAGGTCAGCGCAAAGCTAGCAATCTTTCCAGCTCGGCGTCCCTTCCGGCGGTGCACTTTCACCCAGCCGCCTTGAGGCTCGGAAGGGCGTTCTTCGATAGTGAGCAGCATTCTGTGCCAAGAGGCTGCATACACGGCTAAAACCGTCAATTCTCTATGTTCAACACGAATGTTGTTGCAGACCTCAGCAATTTTGTCGTGGGAAGAGGACCTTGAGGAAGTGATTTTCGGAGAATTCGAAGACTTGTAGGAACCCCTTTAGTAGGATCTAT
Source organism: Xylariaceae sp. X3-2 (assembly GCA_028637685.1). Taxonomy (NCBI): domain Eukaryota; kingdom Fungi; phylum Ascomycota; class Sordariomycetes; order Xylariales; family Xylariaceae; species Xylariaceae sp. X3-2. Next base: position 115,669 of record JAJFDI010000059.1, read on the forward strand.
GCAGTTGTACGATAAATGCGTATTCGTTTGAGCATACATATGGGATAACAACACAAGTAGAAAACGTTTTATACAAGTCTATTAAGTTAACGAGTGAGTTGGTGAGCATCTGCGCTCCTTACCAGCTGGGATCACCTGTCGAGCTGCCGGCAAGGGGAGCGGCGGTAGCATCTGTCATCGTTATTGGCAACCGCCAAAGTCGGGTTCTCTGATTTTGTCCATTCGATCAAGGAGTCTCTCGACCGTTTTGATCTCATCTTGAGCACAGCGATTATGAAATAGGACGGCACCTGGCCAAGCTCTCGGTATGTGCAGTGGACCCAATGACGTCTTCACGAAACCGACGACATATATACCGGATTATTGCATCATCGGTCATTAGGTAATACCTATCAGTCCGTTATCCGAAATCAACGGTAAGTGCGCCAGATGGGGCCGGGTGGCTCGGGTGGGTCGTCTAGCGCTTCGGAGTTTACATGATGAAAGTCGATGAAAGTCTGTGCTCCTCCAGCTTTCAACTCTCCATTCTTGGCGTCGAGATCAACAACCCACCGTACGCATTGCCAACTCCAACAAATTTCACGTGGGCATCGCCTAAACCAATATACAACAGGAACCCGGCTCACTTCATTGGGAGTTACGCACTAATTCTGACCTCTACGCCCCTCATCCTACACGATCCGCCTCTTTCCTTCATACGCGACGTTCCCTCTCATCGCATTCCTAGCTCGCTTCGCAGCCGCTTCAATTCATGCGTCGATCGATCAATTAGCCAATCCTCACGTTCTATCGCTGCGTTGCGCCTAGAATTTTCCCTTTCCCTCGGGAGCGCGTATGCGCGTCTCGTTCGTCTCTACGAACCCCCCTCCTTCTCATCACCGTTGGCCCTTGTCCTCGTTCTCGTCGCATAACAATATCCCTTGTAATCCGTACTGCAGACTACAGATACGAAGTGCAAGGAGAAAGGGCAGGAGAAGCAGAAAGAATTAATTCCATAGCGAGGAGTGAGAGTAAGAAGCAAAGATGGAGGGTCGCAGCCAACCTCAGGCTCTGTCTTCCAGCTATGCGCCACGATTACGCACCTACAACAACAGCCTCCTCACGCCCATTCTCCAGTCTACGGCCCCGGGCCCCATTCAGCGCACGACGAAACGCGGTACCACCGTGATCAACTATGCTGAAGATGGCTATGATTATGACGATGACGATGAAGAGGATAACCGCAGACGGCCCACTGGCTTGCGCAGTTTGCGTCGCGAAGACAGTGCCATGAGAGCCGACGCCAGCGACAAGGTCGGCAAGGACACGAACACACCCGTACACCTCCAGCGCATCTGGAGAGATTGGATGGCGAAAACGAAGAGCTCATCCGACCTCGGTGCCCATGCCCAGGCTGCCATGCCTGTGACCCTGATCCCGATTCGCATCGATGTGGATATACCCTCCTTCATACCCGCCCCGGCGTATCCCTTGCCTCGCGGCCTCACCCAGCCAACTCCCCAGATGGACCCAGCCATATTCAAGCCGGGTGATCTGACGGTCCCCTACAAGCTGAGGGACAATTTCATGTGGAATCTGCATGAGACCGTCATCACCACTGATCAGTTTGCGATCACACTCGTTCAGGATCTTGATCTGCCAAACCCGACCGTAATTGCTACTGAGATCAGCAAGCAGATCCGAACGCAACTCGAAGAGTACGCCGGCGTTGCGCTACATCCTCTCTTCCATTCCGGCGACGATACACCCTCCAACGGCGCCACTAAGGCCCCCAATTCTACATACCGCGACAGTCCCGCGACCCCTGCCACTCCGCTGATCCAGGCGAGCCAGGGGACCGATACACCCTTGCGAACGCCCTCCAAAGTCGACACGTCCCGACTTCAAGAAGTCACAGCTACAGCCGAAGCGGACGACAACAGTCCCGATGACACCTACCGGTGCATTGTCACACTGAATCTCAATCTCGCCTCGGAAGTGTACACGGACAAGTTTGAGTGGTCGCTTCTACACCCCCCTGGCACGGCCGAAGCTTTCGCCAAAGTGACCTGTGCTGATCTGGGCTTGGCTGGTGAGTGGGTTCCAGCCGTGACTCATGCCATCTACGAAGCTGTCCTCCGCCTTAAGAAGGAGGCATGCGAGTCAGGCGGTTTAGTAGCTGGATGGGGTGCTATGGGCTCTGAGCTTCCTAATGACGCGGCTCACGGTGCCATTGCCGGCTGGCGTTATGACCCCGAGCTGCTCGCCGATGGCTGGGAACCTAAAATCGAGACCTTGTCCAAGGAGGAGATTGAAAAGCGAGAAGTCGATAGGGAACGACAGATCCGTCGTCTCCGACGAGAGACTGCTCGGTTTAGCAGCAACGCGGGCCTGGTGGGCGGTGTGCCAGGTGGTGTGAGCCTACACATGAATGCCGAAGCCGAAGAGGAGCGCATGGGTCGCGGCGAGAGAGCCAAGAAGAAGCGCAGATTCCGAAGTTTGAGTCCCGTGGGCCGTTCCGGTACGCCTGGCGGTCGTGGTACTCCGGATGTCGGATACGGCGGGGGTGGTGTTGGTTCGTTAACCGATCAGGAGAGATTCAACTGGCGCTGCTCCCATTGCCGTATCTGGGGAACCGGTGTTTGGGCCGTTCGCGATGGTCCATATGGCCCCAGAGTAAGTCATCTTATATATTATCTATCTCTCCCTATTCTTCTCGAAGCTAACTCATTACCAGTCTCTCTGCGCCAATTGTGGCTCTTTGTACGAGAAGAACAGAAAGCTTCCTCGCTATTTCAAGAACCTTCACAACGCCGATCAGCCTCTACGGCCCGTATAGACAGACAAAAGCACAAGTTGAGGGTTCTCAACGAACTGCGAATATCGTCACCGTTCGTTTCCTTATCCTTCGAACCAGAACACTCTCGGCTTGTGCTCATATGTGCTTTGGTACGGCGTTCTAACTATCTACGTGTATGATTTTAAGGGGGAGTGGGAGTGTGGGGTGGCGCGTCAAAACTCAATGAAAGATACCAGAAATGAAGATCTCACCCAAAGCAGCGAATGTCCGTTGTGGTTTTTCATCAGTCGGACGGATTGCGATGGTGATGGTGGTGGATAGTTGTCATTTTGCTATTTTTTGCCGAATCTATTTATCAACTCGATCGATCTGAAGACACAGAAAGCAAGGAAACAAAAAACACACAAACAGAGAGAAAAGGGGGGAAGCTGAGGGAAGTAGGTGCCAGGTAGGCATGATTGATTGTCAGAGAGCAGAATTACTTCGGACGGACTTGCTTCGTGAAGTGTATATTAGACCTACTAAGACCTGATCTGATCAGACCGGCAACATGTGTTCGAGAAGAGAGGATGCAGACAAGGGGACAGACTATGGCTGCGATGACCGCGGACATGTTCTTGTTGCTAGACAGCGTCTCCGTCTACTTCTGTAGCTGTACGAATCCTCAATTGATACCTAATCGGTTACCTCCTATTCTCTTGCTACGTGAATGCCTCCCACACCAGATCCCATTCCACGTCCCCCTTAACCAAAACCTACAAATCAATCCTCAAATCAATAAATTCCCGGAACAAGCCGATACGGCACCTCCCTCTTAAACGCATCCCACTGCCCCTTATACTTCTCCCCACAATACGTATCCAGCACCCCAATCGCCCTCTGACTGAAATCCCACCCATGAACAAGCGCAACCAGTACCCCAGCAACCCATCCACTCGCCACCATCGCATACCCCCCCGCCCACAGCGTAAACCCGAAATAATTCACGTGTCGCGCCCACCGCCACATGCCCTCCTTACACACCTTCCCCTCGTTCTCGGGCCGCGCCTTGAACGCGGCGCGTTGCCGCTCAGAAAGCGCCTCGATGGCGATGCCGGCGATGTACAGCGCGGTCCCGACGATCGTGCTCACGGGCACGGCGAGTTGCGTTCCGCCTGGCAGGGTGAGACTTGTCTGGGGCTGGGACAGCAGGGAGGTCGTTCCTAGCGCGAGATACAGGAGCGCATTCGTCGTGCTCATGAACGTGTTGAAGAACGAGACGGCCGTGGCCGCGGGAACCGGGAACGAGTCCTGCGAGAGGGAGAGCCAGTAGATCTGCTTCGCGGCTGCGCCGGCGCTCATGAGGAGGAGGAGACCGCCGGTAGGCGTGAGGGAGGTCAGGGGCGCGGTCCATGCTGGGAGGGCGGTGGATGTGAGTTTTGCGATGGGGACCAGGAGCGAGGAGGGTAGGGCTGTGCTTGTGTGTGTTGTTATTGTGCGGATTCCTAGGGAGGTTAGGATGCGTGTTCCTAGGCCTGATGCGCTGGGTTCGAGGAGGGCGCGTTGGAGGGGGATGTTGGCGAGGCGGAGGGTGATGAATGTGAGGACGCCTGGGAGGGTTTTGTTTTTCTCGCCGCGGGTGATGAGGTCGTGGTGTTTTTTGTCTGCCATTTTGACTGTTTTGATACTTGATTGATTGATGCGATTGATGAATTGAGATGATGGTGATGATGAGGGTGAGTGAGTTGAGTTGAGTTGAAGAGAGGAGGTTGGCTAGCTTCGTGGGCGTGACGGTGTAACCGGCTAAAGTTCACGCTGGTGATGCAATTCCGGACCGATGACGTCGCGTTGGCGCTGAGTCCTCGCTCCATGCCGGTTAGCCTGAGACAAGGTGGTGCCCTTCCTGCTCGGCCATTTTGCCGTCAGGGGTTGATCAATGTTGCATCGATTGTTGGGGTGGCCGAGCAGAGGGAGAGACTTAGGAAGACTTGCAGCCAACTTTCTCTAATTGATATCACAAAAATCAAGATGCGAATTAGAAGATCGTGAAGGGTAATTCGTACTTTCAATGCGATCTGAGGTTTCGGTCTAGCAACGCCGGCGTTATTTCTACGTCCTAGCTTCCGACCAATTGGATCCTCATCCGACGGCACGCTGTCGGACTCCGTGGGGATAGGTCTTGAGCATCATCACTGGGTAGTTGTTGGACAGCGCAATGCGCAACATATCCTCATCCGCAAGGTGCAATTGAGTGAGGTATGAGAAAGAAAGCCAACTAGCTCGCCGAGTTGTGGTGTGATGTCCGATTATGTGATATGGCTACTGTCGGGTCTTCATAGCTTCAGAATCGACTAATGTTGAGAAGAGACTCTTCATATAATTCAAGTAGTTCATCTATGGAGGATGATTCGTACAGGTCAACTACACCCAATGGCTATGCCTCGAGAATGCAGATAAAATTCCCACCATGTGTTATTACCCAGCGTCAGGACGATGCATTCGCTCAACTAGCAGTAGCCCCTTACCTTCCACCCCCTATTCTTATTCGATACATATATCGAAGAACATTCTCATGTTTTCCTCCGCTCATCATCAGACCATGATACACGCCATTCAACTAAGATGCATCATCCCATCAAGAAGCAAAACGAAACTTGAACGACTGGCAACTGCAATGAACTTGAAGATTCAAATTGATCGATCAATCAAAGGAGTAAAATCCATTTCACGCTAATCTCGTGTCTAACAGTAGGGGAATATATGCCTGGCTCAGGCAGTTTCAAAAAGGCAAAACCATCAAACAAACGGAATTCCCCCCTATACAGCATACAAAATGCCAATGAAGGGGGAAAAGGGGTATAAAGGACTGGCGATTCCTACCACGCCTAGTTATTACCAAGTTCATTCTCTCCCAGAACTTGTGACATTATTAACTTTTTTTTATCGTAATGCAACTCGCGAGCCTCGACGCTCGTCATTGCGTTTGGGGCTTGCTGACTTCGCCCAGTCATCCCACTCCTGGCTGATCTCCATCAGCACCGTACCCATGACCGAGGCACTTGCCATCAGTCCATGGCCTTCGCCTTCCAAGACACGGACCTCGCATCTCCGCATCGCCTTGCCGAGCCACCGGACGTTGTCAACGGGAACACGGGTGTCTCTGCTTCCGTGGTGTATGATCACGGGTCGAGTGATATCAACATAGCGGAATCCAATAGTATGCCGCCGCTCAAGACAAACGAGTAAATCGACAGCAGGGTTGGCCCCCGTCGTCGCCAGGTCCCAAATAGCATGCGTGAGGCGCAGATCGTAGGTAGTCTGTCGCTCTTTGTCGGCCAAAGAATCAGCCCCAAGAATGCCATCTTGCGAAGATCTCTCATTTCCTCCGTACTCTGATGCCGCACCATCCTCCAGGGATGAGTTCTTGGCACCAGTGCCGGCCACTATATTCTCCTTATCTAAACCAGACACGATATCGCGGCCCGCATCACGACTCTGATTCCCGTTTGTCTTCCGTTTGTTTCGACGGGGACTCCTGGGAAGTGAGCTCGAGATGGAACTGCTTGTGGCTGTCATAAAGGAGCTATTGGCTGCCTTGAGGAACGTTGTTGGTAGGGCACGTAATATCCTCTGCGATGTAGGGATAGCATTCGCCGGAGGCATTGCTTGTGATGTGCCGAAAACGTTCATTTGTGACGGTGGTATCCACGGCGCCAGAAGATGGATCTGGCCGCGAATATGCTGTGGCATACGAAGCGCCGTAGCAAGAGCGTATATGGCACCGGCAGAATGAGCTATTAGAGAAAACTTGGTGATCTTGAGGGTTTGGCAAATGGCATACACATCATCTGGTTATTTCGTTAGTCTTTTCCCAAAACTTCACGTGCTAACCGTCTGTAGACTCACCGGGCCAACTAAGGGGCGTCGTCGTTTCGTCGTAAGGCTCGCTATCTCCGACACCGGGTCGGTCCGGCGTAATTAACCGCAGCTTTAATGCAAGTGCCAGCTCATCATAGAAGGCGGTAATATAGCGAGTCAACCCCATTCCAACACAACAAAACACAGCCGAACCTTCGGGGTCTCCAACTTCAGAAAATGTAATCACTCGCCCCGTTTGAGGGTGCTGGATCTTCTGCGACAGACGAGGTGCGCAAAGGTACGCCTCGACTGCATCATCAATAGAATCGGCACTGCCGCGCCGTTCATAACTGACCACGGGATCAGAAGCCGTCGGATCCTTCTTCCGAGCAACTGGCTCGGGCGTAATAGAGCCACCCGAACGGCGCTTGGACTTGGAACCACTTGGTTTCGACCTCACGTCGTTCGAGTCGGGCGAATCGCGACCCAATTTCTTGCGGTCGACACTCTGGAGACTCTGCCGATTGTTCTGATATACAGCCGGCGATGGAGCGCCGTCACCAACCCCTGGCGCCTCAAGTGGCTCCCCGTTCGGGGTTTCATATGCAAAACTAGAGTCGCGAGAAGCCTTGCTAGGAGCTACTTCATTTCGCGACAAATCAATAATGTCCCTCATTAGAATATCGTCCCAAGGTTTCTTGGGGTCGGCATCGGAAGGTTGTTGAGAAGGGGGTCCTTGGTCCTCTGGAATAGCTTCTGTCGAGGTTCCTTTATTTTTTGATCGAGAGGCTTTCCGAAAAGGTCGACTCGACTTTTGTTCTGCTTCCCTCGAGAATGAACCAAGCAGAGGAACGGACTTTGATGGAGGAACAGCGTCAACCGAGCGGCTCCTGTTGTGATGCGGGCTTTCCATGTGAGGGGGTTCCTCAGTAATGGAAGTTTCGGCTAGAATGTGTTCGTATCTAGGTGATGGCAAGTTAGGGTGACTACTAGAAGGCGACAGAAAACCTCGTCGCTTCTCGTTCTCATTGACACGCAGGCGTTCCTTGGAGCTCATATACATTAACCCCTTGTGACCCCTCCCTGGTATTTTCAAGCTCCAACCTTCCTGTGATGCTGGCTTGCGCAGCTCAGGCGTGGATGTTGATCCCCGCTCAATAGACAAATTACCGATTGTCTGTGTTTCATCGTCCTGGAATGAAGTGGTAGAACTCTTAGATGTTGGCCTGGAAGGGCGTAGTAGTGATATGAAACTGGCCGTAGGATCGCGCCGAGGCGACTTTAGCGGCGCAGTAATAGCGGAGAATCCTGAGGGGGGTTTCGAGGTCCGAATGACTGGCGAACATGCGGCTAATTCGTTCAGATCGAGCTCATCCTCCTGCGTCTGTCCTCGAGGGTTGGTATTTGTTCCATACTCAACACCAAAGCCATCAACTGGTGAAGTAGAGCTAGATCTGGAAATAGAGAAGTTTGGCTGGTCGAAACGTTTGGAGGCGGGATTTGAGATGGATGATAGACTCGTAATTAAGGAGGAGATGACGCCAGGGGAAGCCGGGGAGACATGGAGATGATCGGCGTCGTCTTCGTCGTTATTGTCGTCGCGTAGCTTCAGGTGCATCGATGGGTCGATCGGTCTTCGTCGTGACGACTGACGGGATGGATGAGGGGGAATATGCAGCGGGGGTGGTGGGTTGGGATGGGAAGACCGAGAGGAGAGAGACATAGCGGCGACGCCGGCGCCAACGCAAGAGTCAGGGCCGGGATTCCTGTCGACCGAATAGCACTCCATGGCGGTTTACTCGCTACTCGCGCGGACGGAGGAGGGGGTGCTTCGGGACGGGAGGAGGTGGTGAGGAGGAGCTGGCATGTAAGGGGAGGGAGGAGGTGCAGTGGCTGCCCTCAGGGAACACTACATATGTAAGTAATAGTGTAACTGCGCACGAAATCCATTTATTAGGTAGAGGCTGCGCACATAGTGGACAGTATGTAGTTAGCGGGTAGGCTGACTACTCGCAATGCGTACGGATCTATGTATTTCACTATTCCGTCCCGTACGGATGGACTAGTACCTAACTAATGGATTCTGTGGAAGGTGCGACGTAACGCTCAAACACGTCCATTTTCGTCGGGAATCCGAAGGTACCTCACGTTTTCGTCCACTGCGGAGGGATCAAGCAGGGAGGCGCATGCGGCCAAGATCCGGTCGGCTGGTCGGGTCTCCTCCCAGCTGCACTAGGTAAATTGATAGCAGCATCTTGGTTCAGCGCTGACAGCCTACCAAATATAGAGGCTCGGAAGATGTTGAAACACGGAGAAAGAGAGAGAGAGAGAGAGAACGTCTCCAGACAAATTTGGTGGCGGTTCAAAATGAGTAATTAAAAAAGAAAGATCTGAGACTGCACTAGAACTGGGCATAGGGCAGCTAATCCAGCATGCGCAAGTTCCGGAATGCGATGCGGACGCGGCAGCGCAAAGTACGGAATACTTACATGCGCTAAAGTCCTAGGCCGCGCACGTATTTCGTACATTTATTTCATTTTCACTCGTACGAAGTGCTGCTGAAGCCTGAGAGTGCTGAAGGGCTGCTCAGGCGAAGGAGATGAGACAGGAATTTAACTAAAACATGCAAAGGACAGGGGTCCATGCATTAGTGCATACTATTGACTGTCGCTTTAATGTAGGTACACGTGTAGCCCACACGTGTATCGACAGACGGCGAGGTACCGCCGCGAGGTATCTCGTCGCTTAAAAACACAGTGCCTGTACATAACTCCCTACGTGTACAGTATTCCGTACATAAAGCAGCAGTGCCTGTCTGTATGCAACACATGCACATCGTGATCTTGTTGCCTGCAGTTGAATACGATTGTCCTATCAGAAATGACAGTAAACCACCATAACATTCTCAGCAACATCGCTGTGGTAGCAGTTGCGACTCTGCCCTGTTGAGACCGTTGTGTTGATTGGTGACGGGTTCCTGAACTGGTAATTAAGATGTGATAACGGTTTCCGTCCGGACGGTTACAATACCGACAGGCAAGGGACACCAACGAGGTTGTCAGGCCAGTTTAGGGCGCTAGTGTACGAACTACGGCACAGAGTGCACTAACGTACCACCCAGAAATCGACTGTGTATCGACGTGCATCGTATGGGAAAGACAGAAGACTGTAAGAGGTTAACAGCATCTCACTGTGACTCCAAAACCGGATTGATTTTCTGACAATCATTGACATCCTCGTATATCGTGCAAGCAACCAACCATCGCTTATGCAGCTGTACGGAACATGAGAATCGGAGTTACACAACACCGTCACCGGGGCAGCGACTCACTCACTAACAGTCAATTGCACTACGGAGTGCCGTGCCTGCCCTACGAGTTCGCAGCCTAGGTATCGAGCCGGCGGCCTTAAGGTTGATCTCGGATAAGCTTAAACCCCACTTAGACCCCCACCATCTGCTCCCGCACTGTCGGGCTCCCGGCTTGACGTGCAAGACGGCCTAATGTGGGTCCACTTCCGGGCGCCAAGGCAGAGCTACGTCATGGCTAGAGTCGACACTAGCAGGCCACCGGCATATAAATCGGCGTGGGACCGAAAAGAATCATCGTGTATGTAGTCAAGTGTTCATAATGATCTTGTATTTTTAGTCTACTTCTTGCTCAATATTGGTATTATCCATACTTACCTTTCTCTGTTTCTATCGTTGTACTCCCGAGTGCCATGGCCTAGGTAAACTCCGTATACTCCCAACATCCCATGACCCGTCCATCCGCGCCTCAAACGCGCAATAACCACCGCGCCAGCACCCCCAGCACCGCCAGCAGACTCCTCAGGATGGACGTCCTCCTCTCCCTCCCCATATTCAGCTACTTCGCCACGCCCGTCCTAACCTCCTGGTCCACCTCCCTCAACCTCCTCTTCTTCTACCTCACCTGGGCAACCCTCGTCTTCTCGCACTCGCCCCTCAAGATCGAAATCATCGGCACCCTCGCCATCCGCCTCATCTTCTGGCTGCTCCCCTCCCTCCTCTTCGCCCTCTTCGACGCCCTCCTCCCCGGCCTCGCCGAACCCCTCAAACTCCACGCACCCCCGCGCCCCAGCCTCTCCACGCAAGCGCGCCACGCCGCCCTCGCGCTGACGAACGTGGCCCTCTGCACGGCCCTGCAAGCCGCTATATCGAGTACCTGGACCGCGGTCCTCCATCGTCCCCCGTTCAAAACGAGCACGACGCTCCCGCTGCCTTGGCATATCCTAAAACACATCATCACGCTCTATGCGATGCGCGAGATCCTGACGTATTATATCCACCGACATATCCTGCACGCCAAGGGCAGCAGACTAGCCAAACTCCACAACGAATACGCGCACGCGCAAAAGGGGACGGCGCCGTACTCGCTCATGCTATTCGCGGACCATCCGTTCCCGCTTCTTCTGATCCGTTTCGTACCGACGTACGCGCCTGCCCTACTCGTCCGGCCGCATTTGTTAACGTTCTTCCTCTTCATGCTTTTAACGACGGTTGAAGAGACGTTATGTATGTCCGGGTATAACGTCGTCCCGGGCTTTTTCATGGGCGGGATTGCGCGCCGTACGGCGACGCATTATGCCAGTGGGGGCAAGGGAAACTATGGTGTTTGGGGCGTGTCGGATTATTTGCACGGCACGAGTTTGGGGGAGGATATTTTTGGGGATATTAAGGATGAGGTTAGGGCGAAGCAGGGGAAGGGGAATGGACGTGTGAAGAAGAGTGTGAATGGTGGTAGTAAGACGGGGAAGATGATGCAGGATGCGTTTGGGGCGCGGAAAAGGAAAACGGGGAGGAAGAAGGCCGAGGCGTGAGTGAGGTGGTTAGATTTGGCATTTTGGGGTTATGCATTGGTGGGCATTTTGGATCTCGATCTGTATATTTCTGGCGGGGGAATGATGAGGCATGAGAAAGAGCGTGGGAGGATGTATCTGTCGGCTTTGTTATGTATATCATACTTCGGCGCCCATGTACGTATCATCGGCCATTGTATAATCTCAGAGATGTAGCTACGACATGAGTGATGACTTAACCCCTTTTTAAACATTCCAGCTGAGAGCCTGAGACCAGACGCGAGTGCCCAGTCGGTTAGTGTCGTAGCTTACGTTTCATGCAAGGGCAGTCAGTCACCAGCCATTCTGTGTCGCGCGAATTATAACGACTCTTTTTGGAAAATGGTCATGTTGTCGACAAGACTATGCTTTCATATGTTGAGAGAGGCTTTGACTCACAACGAAGTCCCTCACTCATGGAATGCCCCCAACCTCAAACTCGTATCTTCCCAACGCCAGCCCCAGCTTTGACCACCGCACCGACCATATCCAGGGGCGTGAGCTCGTACGCGTACTCAACCTCAGTGAAGTTCCCAATCTGGGTGATGTTAACACCCGCGGTCCCAAAATCATTCTCGGCACCAAGGTTAGCAAACCCATCGAGCTCCTGATCGCCACAGGTGCACGTATTGGGACTATCCTCAGGGATGACGAGGCCGTACGTGCTGAGTGCCTCGCTCGTATTGCCGACGAACACATTCCCCTCGACCAGAACCTGATTGTCGGAGCGCGAGTGAATCGCCTGGTATAGATAGTCCTCGTAATAGTTGTTGAATACGTGCTGGTGGCCGAAGCGACCGGCGGGACCCCGTGTGCCGATGTTGCGCCAGTAATTGTGGTGGTATGTAATGTGCAGGTGGCCTTGGTCTACATCACGCAGCGTGTCGCTGTTACCGACGAGGGAGGACTTCCAGTGGTCGTGGAAGTAGTTCCATGATACTGTGATCCAGTCGGATGCGCGTGAGATGTCCAATTGGCCGTCCTTGTAAGTGTCAATTGAGACTGTTTCTCTTTACCTTTCATTAGGGGTCGCTCACATAGTAATCAGGACCATGGTCAATATCGGAAACGAACTCATTATGATCAATCCAGATTTTAGTCGAGTTTTGAATCGCAATGCCATCATCACCGTATGCATGACTGATTTTGAGATTTCGAATGATGACATTTGATGCACTGGATATCGTGATGCCGTTGTTGTTGAATGAGGCCGTGCTGCCCATGCCGATGAGCGACTTGTTCGAGCCCATATTCAGTCGCAATGTCAGATTGAATGACCCATCGACGTATATGATTCTGGGCTCATCGTCGGATATCGCATTCGTGAGATCTTCAATGTTATTCACGGTCACTGTGTCGCCCCCTTCGCCACCCGTGGTGGCACCGAGTGGGTTTTCATAGCCATAGCCGACTAGATCACCTGCACTTTGTGCATCATGAAGTCTGGAAGCTGTTTGGTATGCCAAATAGAGCGGCAGCAAGACAGTGAAGCACTTCATGATTGTCCGTCAATGTCTATCGGCGGTAATCTACCGGACTCGGGTGAGGTGAGAAAGAAACGACCGACTCATTGCTCCTTGAATCCGGTACCAAAGCATATGAGCTCAACATCAAATGACGACCGAGGAGCCGACATAGTATGCCGATGCTGTGGCCTCCATGTCATGTTGCTTGAGTGGTAGTCGATATCACCGTGCCCGGGATGCCTGTGTTGTATTGGAGAGATGCGAACATGGAGACTAGTGTGCGTTTAAGGTGAGAGCTCTCATGCAGGGGATCGGGGTAAGCGATGAAGCATGAGCGGCTACAAATGATGGAGTAGGCAATGTATGCTTGGCGCGATCGCATAAGAATCGTATATTCTGCTTGGTGGAATTATCCACGATTTCATGAACGGCGACCAAGATGATGATGGCTCCAGCCTCCAGGTTGACTTTGTGAGTGAGTGCGTGCAGATCCCGTCTGACCTTGCGTTGTCATCTGGTTCTTATGTCAATTCCCTATCAGCGCGAATGCTGACTATCAACGACGAACTGCATGAGCTGGATCAAGTTGGCTTCAGCTGTATGCAGCAAGCGACGATGTAAACCATCGTAGCATGCCATATCCCAGAGCCTCGTCCGCGGACCACGCTGCACAACATACTAGGGATTAAGATCTGCCAAGTTGAGCTATTTAAAAAGTACCCTTCCTCAGGGATCCCCCTGAGAAGAGCCAGCACAGCACTGAGGCTGCGCGGGGAAATCGTCGTTCTATGATAGGGAGAAGGTCAAGCGGTATGACCTATTCTGTTCCGATCCGCGAATCATGTGACGTGTTCAGCAGGTGTCGGAGAATATGTCAAGTCCGAAGAACAGCCACTTTCTGTCTCTTTTCTTGCTGGAACCCCTATTACATGCGTATTTGCTCGCTAAATCGACGTCGACCAATAGGTCCCAGGTGGAACTCCACAAGATGGTATGCGCAGTCATCAAAGATGCATTCGGAAGAATCCGTGGTTAAGGCCAGAAACTAGCCCGATGCTCGGCCGTGAACCATTGTGCTTCAGCTTCTAGACATCAATTCCGATCGAATGCATGAGATCATCGTGATTAAGATGGCCCCTGAAGAGAATAAGGACCGTACTTTTTCGGCCCTCATAATAACCCCCAGCGGCATCCAGTAGCTGGCTTGTATTACCTCGAAACTTCCGCAACTCAACCCTTTTCTACTCTTGTGTTTTCGACTCGCCATCAAAATGGATCTCAAGGACTTGGATTTCACCCTGGGCCGTATAATCACGGGAATCCTGTCGGCATACTTTATATGGTATCTCCTCTCAGCAATTCGATCATGGCATCGCCTCCGCCACATTCCCGGTCCGCTTTTGGCATCGTTCAGTTATCTATGGGGTTACTGGGCCATGAAAGAGGGCAAGATGAATCTCTGCCTTGTCGATCTGCAAGCAAAGTACGGCAAGATAGTACGCATAGGCCCAAATGAACTCCTTATCGGCGACTCTCAAAGCATCTGGCAGATGAATAATGTGCGGTCGAAGTACGGGCGCGGTGACTGGTACGCTAACATGAGGACCGACCCTTACGACGATCATGTGTTTTCGGAACCTGATACGGCGAAGCATGATAAGCGCAAGGCGAAGATAGTCTCTGGTTACGCCGGGAAAGGCGCCATCGATTTCGAAGCCATAGTGGACTCGCAGATCGCAATCCTTATCGACTTACTCAGGTCTAAGTGTCTTGCGACTGGCGGGTCCCAGGCTGTAGAATTCAGTCGGCTCGTCTTGTATTTCCAGGTCGACGTGATCACCCGGGCTGGATTTGGCAAAGCATGGGGCGACCTTGCCAGTCAGACAGATCGATATGAATACATCTCGACGGTAGAGACGTTCCTCCCGTGGATCGAGTGCATTAATATGCTTCCCGTTCTGCGAGACTTCTTTATGTCCCGGCTGTTTCTGAAGATCGCGGGGCCTAAGAACACAGACCAGAAAGGATTGGGCAAGGTCTTAGGGTATTTTCTGTTGCCTGTTACCACCAACTGTCAATGCTACTAATCAAAAGACCAGCATTGTGAAGAATTGCGTTACCAAGCGATTTGAGAAGTCGGCTGAAGATGAAAGCGTTGGGGCGTGCATGTTGGTTAGTTCT
This sequence comes from Xylariaceae sp. X3-2, assembly GCA_028637685.1. Taxonomy (NCBI): domain Eukaryota; kingdom Fungi; phylum Ascomycota; class Sordariomycetes; order Xylariales; family Xylariaceae; species Xylariaceae sp. X3-2. The sequence continues at coordinate 130,789 of JAJFDI010000059.1, forward strand.
CTGCTTCCTTTGATTGCATGCCCTTTCCATATTCTGAGATCGTACTCATATGCAATGAGCAGGACGAGTGGGTGAAGAATGGCTTAACGCGCCGCGAATGTGAACTTGAACTGGCCCTCATTCTCCCAGCGGGAACCGAGACAACATCGACCACTATCCGGGGAATCATGCTCTACCTTTTGTCTACGCCGAAAGTGTACCGAAAGCTGCAGGACGAAATCGCAACGGGTATTCGAGAGGGCCTTATCTCCAGCCCGATCAGAAACAAGGAAGCAAAACAGCTTCCTTATCTCCAGGTTCGTCTAGACGTCGCATATTGATGCAAAGATGGCGAGATCATGGTAATAACATAAAGCAGGCCGTCATAAACGAAGGACTTCGGATGATGCCGCCGGTAATCACGGGGTTTCCCAAAAGGGTTCCAGCTGGCGGAGACACCATTTGTGGACAATTTGTGGCGGAGGGGACAGACATCTTCCTGCACACCACTGGCATGATGCGCAACAAGGAGGTTTTCGGCGAGGATGCCGATGTTTTCCGGCCCGAGCGGTTTCTCGACTGCAGCGCAGAGAAGAAGGTCGAGTTGATGAGGCATATCGATCTCATCTTCGGTCACGGACGATGGGGATGTCCGGGAGAAACACTAGCAAGGCTTGAACTGAACAAGGTCTTTGTTGAGGTAAGTCTCTCTTTAAAAACTCCATCCCATTTTTTTTTTTTTTTTTTCATTTTTACAAGCCTCCATGCTGATATTCGAGTCAAGATCTTGCGACGATTCGACGCGCAGATCAAGAACCCGCAGGTGCCATGGCGATGCCAAACATATGTAAGTCTTACAATTGAAGACTTTTGGATCAGCTTCAGTGAGAAGGAGTGAAAGATCACTGCCTACTGTCACAGGGTAGTTGATGACCTACGAAGACGAAGTGTGCACATATCGACGTTGGGATGAAAATGGAGAATAATGAGAGAAAGAGATGGTGCGAAAACGAATTCCGTCTTGAGAAAGAGGTAAAAAAGCGTCAGGATCGACTTACACGATGACGTAGGGACACTATATCGGCCAGACCAGATTCGCGGCCACTCCTGCCGATCTCCCGAGCACTCAGTCACGTGATTGCTCATACATTGGGAAGGATGGACGCAGATCGTGTCTGGCCGTCAGAGAGCAGGATTACGTTATACGGTGCGACGGTAATGGCAAAACTGGTGGGGGAAACGATAGAGGACACGGTGCTCACGATTTCTTTCTCTTGGATGATCTTCACAGAAAAGCCTTTGCGTACAAATTCCTAATTGTAATTTCATTAATATCAGAATACGCCAAACACACGAAAATCAATACCTTGTACCTTTTCGATCTTCCCTGTTGAACGAGCTCAGGCATGCCATGGTCCGTGTGACTATGGTGGCACGGACAATAAACAGACTCGCTCGCCTGCCCAAACGTCGCGTGGTAAGCATTCATCTGTTCAGTCAACTCGGTCAGGGTAGCAAGAATGCCAGAAACATCTACTATCAGAGTACTCAACACGTATATCTAGCTGCAATGGGTTGTGCCGCAGAGGGTAAATAGGTTGATATCAAAGGCGGCTGTATTTTCAACAGGGACGGAGTCAGCATCCGAGGAATCGACCCGCGATGGTCGCTCTAAATCCAGTGACGATAGCGCGGATGGGAGCCGAACGGCTTGGAACTCGGTATGGAGTAAACTGGTTGAGGGAAGCGCAACAGCCTTTGGCTCAATTGCTGTTCTCGGGTTGGCCGGATATTCCTATCACGCCTATTACAAAGCGTACGTGCTGCGGAAGATGGAGAATGCATTCGCGCCTGGATATTCGAGTGTCGAACTTGCTGCGATGAGTCGGCACATCAACCCAGCAAGTCCACACTCAGTCCTTCAGGCCGTCGACTTCGAGGATAATGACTGGCTGCCGCGCGCAGAGCAGGCCGTTATCAACAGCATCGTCGACGGTACTATTGTGGGCCAGTATCATCTGATCACCGGAGAAAAGGGGTCCGGTAAGACTTCCATGATCTTGAAGGCTATGCGGCGCATTGGTGGCGAGGGAACCGCTATGCTTGAAGCTCACGGTGACCCTGAGATTTTCCGCGTAAGACTTGGCAAGGCACTTGACTTTGAGTTCCATGAGGATTACATCGGCAGTCTTTTCAGCTTCAAAGGACCACGCGACACGACCGCCTTACTCGATATCGAACGGGCCTTCAACAAGATGGAGAAGATTGCACTAAAGCGCAAAGAAAAAGTTGGCAAGCCGCTTGTCCTCATCATAACCGGTGCACATCTAGTACGTGATGATGCTGATGGCCAAGATTTGCTGGACTTGATACAGCAACGTGCCGAGCTCTGGGCAGCCAGTAACCTCGTCACTATGATTTTCGTGAGTGATGATTACTGGACACTAGAGCGGCTCATGTGGCAAGCCACTCGCCTGCGCGTCACCACTGTTCACGACGTACCACGAGACACTGCACTGAGAGCCCTGAAAGAGTATCGGTTGAAGAATTTCAAGGAGGACGTGCCCCAATCCTTTCTTGAGCAAATCTACGACAAAATTGGCGGTCGTCTCCGCTTTTTGAGCCGTGTTGGAAAGTCTGACGATATGATGGCCACGTGCAATGCCATTTGCGATCGTGAGAAGCGGTGGCTGCTCAGCCATTATTGGATCTTGGGCGAAGATTTAGACCCAGGTGGTGAAACGCAGCAGGACGTATCAGCTGCCGCTATGCTTCTGGCCAAGGCGCTCGTCGACAAGGAGAAGGCAATGAGGAAAGCCGGCACCTACGACGGCCAGCTGCCTCAGATACCCATCCATATAGCGCAACAGATCATGACGAATGCCGCCTGGATCAAGGAGCATGAACACAACAACATCTTCACGATCAACTCAGATGGTATGGTGCAGGCGGACTCGGTTGCCATGCAGCACGCCATGCGCGAAGTCTGTGACGAAGAAGGATTCGACGAACATCTTCAAGCGACCTTGGATCGCCTCGACGAGATTGAAGGCCTCCAGAGAACCAGGGAGATAACGCTGAAAGACTTGCAAGGAGATGGGCAGTACAAAGCCAACCTTGGTAGCCGGACCATTTCTATCAAACTCGAGACGCCTAAGTCAGACGAAGGCTCGAAATAGGACAGATACCTGATCGGTACCGCGTTTGATTTCCTTGTCAAGCATTTTCTTCCACCTAGGTTCTCTATAAGCATAGAGAATGTGCGATTTGTGTTATCGTTGGTTTTCGTGAAGATTGAGCGCCGGAGCGCCGTCATGATTGATGAACACAGCTATGCATCCATACTTAATAGAATGAGTTATATCGCGTCTTCGCTTCACCAAGGATGAAAAGGGGTCAGACTTCTGCTGGTGCCTGGACGACATGGATGCCCTGATACAGTGTCAGCCCTATTGCGCTACTACACTGTATGGATTGCCCCTACGAAGACCTAACTTAGCTCCCGTCTGTACAGCTCTTCGTCGCCACAAGGTCTCGCCTGGTTTCTTTTTGAACTTTTTGTCTCTCATCTTGCTTTTCAGGAGGGTGGGCGTCCCAAGTTCAGAGTGGTAAGCAACTCGGATAAGGGAATACGGATTACTATCAGTTGCCTTTCGTGGCATCTCATCTGGTGATGTTAGTCGCCGTGATTCGAAGAGCAACCAACACAGGATTGAATCACCATGGCTAGTCGCCGGGATACTACTTGCACCTCCGTTCTGGACGCTAGGTACAGTCGGGGGACAAAAATTCCGAGCTAGTAGTAAACCTGCATTTTGCGTTCAACTTCAAATTGCAATGCGCACTCCGTTTCTACAGATAAAAATTGGAAAAAAATAGATTCTGAATAATTATTCATTGTTTAATACGGTTCCTGTTTTTCTGGTGTGTAAGTCATAATTGTGAGGTGTGGTAGTAACTTATGTGAGGAGGTTGTAAATACAACCTTATGTATAGGAGATTGTATATCTTCATTAGTTTCTATGGTAACAGCTCCCTAAAAAAACATGTTTGTAGGAAATTGACTGATAAATAAGATAACGAGCTTAGTTTTTTACTATATGTAGCATAGTCGTCGTTTTGTCTAACTTTGTATGGAAGTATGATTTGTATAAATGGTTAGCTTACTTTTTTCATGTTTTTATATCGCCAAATTTGTGTACAGTATATATTTGCGTAAATAAACACTGTGTTTTTACAGTGGGTAGTCACTATAAGCTCACTAAACTGTAGGTAGTTTCGTTCACTACAGAAAAGTTTCTAGTTACTAACTCCACTGAAGTAAAAAGCGGGTCTATTTATCCACACTGTGCCACTTTATTGTGAATCAATGTTGCTACTTTTAGTGATTCAAGTTAGTATTCAGTTGACACATTCAACACAAAAAACTAGGCCAAAACTACATCTTTTTAGAATTCTGAAAATACTTTTGTATGTGAGTTTCTTCTCATAAATACAACTCTCAATTCATTTACCTAGTCCGGTGCAATTGTACGGAATTATAGGCCTCGCAAAACGGCAAGTTTGTATGTAAAACAGGTGGTAGCTCGGAACTTTTGTCCCCCCACTGTATCTCTCCGTTGGTCACTAACTAATTAAGACCTTTGATGATCTTGATTGACTTATCTAGAAGGTATTCCGTACCTACGATAGAGGCACATTGAATGAGACAATATGAGTCCGAAGTGCTTGCAAGTTGCCTGCCTAGGTAGGTGCTTACATCTCTATCACCTTGATTCGACGTTGTGGTCACACTGCAATATATCCGTCACTTCAACCTTCGAAGTGCAACCGTCAGACTTCATGCATCGCGGCTCAGTCTCACACCATCATCGCGCAATACCGACGTCTCTATATCCTATCTTCAGGCACCAATACCATTGCGCGAATTCCCCAAAATAGGCGGGTAAATAGCTAGACTTGGGGGCTAAAGTCGACACGGTAGGAGTCACTCTTGGAGAGAGAGACAGAGGAGCGGAGGAGCTCAGGTTTCCCGGCGTGCCAAGACTCATCTGATTGGAGATGATGGGCAGACGGGGCTTCCCAGTTGGGATAGCTTCAGCGCTTAATCTCAAGCCTCTCTTTGGACGAGAGCTGGGCTCGCCTCCCTGGCTGGAACCGCTTACCTCGCTACCATTGGCTCGTCACACCCCGATGGCAATCCATGATCGGCGGCTTTGCAGACCTTGCTCGTCCATTGGCTCCTTCGCGTTCCGGCTGCATGTCGTGCACACCGTCGCGCCATCTTCACTGGCTCATCGTCTTCCAAATGCCGCCCAGCACGACAAGGCCCCTGGAGTTTTTCCCTCGGGGGCGGGGTGGTACTGCGTGGTGTCGATGTTGGCTGATCGTCATGCAAGCCTGTCAACTGCCTAGTTTAGACCATGCCGTGGATGGCAAGGACTCATCAGTGAGCTTCGGGAAGCCAATGCGGCCGATCGGGCCACCTTCTGGGTATTCTTAATGGTCGATATCTGGCCGTACGCCTTGGGGGAGGAATTTCGAGCCGCCTCTTTTTTCAATTATTTTTCTCCTTGCTGTAATTCGCGTGCCCGTATGCTGCAGACGGGATCTACATACATCGTGACCCAGACCAAGAACCCATTACGTAGTTTCTTTTACGGCCCCCTTCAGCACTGCAGCAATTGAACAGTCGAAGAAAGAGACTAAGCTCTCTCGGACTGCATCGCGTCGCCGTCTACTCCCAGCCTCCCCGATCCCATCATCAGCCTCCCGCTCTCGAGAAGCCATCCCGAAGAAAAGAAAGACTCAGTAGACCTGAGCTTCGACGATACCGGCGGTTCTTGACGATAAACGAGCCGACTATAGATCTGGTTCCTTAGGACCATCTCGTCCGGGAGAGAAATTTTCAACCGTACCCGGCTCCTCGCAAATCGCTTGCAGGACTTATCCACAGTCACCGACAAGATGCTGCCCTCAGTATTCCTGGCCACGGCCGCAGCCACATTAGCATCCGCCCATGTCGTCATCACATATCCCGGATCGCGAGGAAACAACCTGCACACAAACGAGGCCTGGCCCTATGGCATGCAATGGACATACCCATGTAAGTGAAGACAACTACCAATCCTCAAGAGTAAAGGGTCTAACATCTCCCAGGCGGTGGTCTCACCCTGACGAAAAACCGCACATACTGGCCGACGACCGGCGGCGCCGTGGCCTTCCAGCCCGGCTGGTTCCAGGGCCATCAATCGGCGTTAGTATACATCAACATCGGCGTCGGCACGGACGGACCGGACGGTGGCCCGGGTAACATGTCGAACATCATGTTGCCGCAAGTCGAGATCCTCGGTCCCACAAACGCTCCTTACCCCGGTACCGTCTGCTTCCCGCAGGTCACGCTGCCCACGAACTGGACGATGAGCCCCGGCGACAACGCGACGATCCAGGTTGTTGAGATTGCCCAGCACGGCGCTGCTTTGTTCTCGGTATGTATCTCCTCTTTCCCTCCACCGTCAAACACGGCATGAGATATGAAGAAACAATGACTAACGATATGACAGTGTGTCGACATCACATTCGCCGAACCCGGCGACCCGCGCATCCCGGAAGTCAACAGCACGAACTGCTACAACAGCACCGACATCGGCTTCGCAAGCACCTACAGCATCGTCACGCGTCCCATCGGCGCCTCCGCCGACATGAACCCCATCGGCGCCGCCTTCAGTCTGCGCTCCTCGACGCTGAGCTGGCTCGGTTACCTGCCGTTAGCAGCGGGTGCCGCGTTTTTCTTAATATAAGCAAGCCCTTCTCCCTCCCTAGGTATCTTATATGTACCTGTCCGGGCAGGAAATTCGGGCAGGAAATGAAGTAAAAAAAACGAAAACAAAAAAAGAAAACGACGAATAGAAAACCACGCCGCAAAGGAACCCCCTTTTTATTCACTACCTACCTACCTACAGTTCTATACCCATCCTGTACTTTCTACCTATCACAACCACACAGACACAGACGAACCGGATTTCCTTTGTCAGAATTCGACGAGTTTCCGAGATTCACGTACTCCCATTCCTTCTGCCTCTCAAAAGGGGGAGAGGAAAAGAGCAGCAGGACTTACTATTATAAGGGGAGGTGTTAGCCATACAGCAAAGACGTACACCTTCGCCTCAGCTGCTTTGCTGTTTGTACCTACCCACCGAATAACTTAGTCTGTCCGAAGGACATTATCAACCTAGCTAGCAACCGTATACCCATAATTCACGATGATACGATGATATCCAATACGTGTTACACATCAGTCCTCTCGCTCTTCATATGAATATAACTGAGACTTCAGGAGATAAAAACCAAGAAACTACGGGTGACAATTTGACGTGATTCATTGTCATATAGCCACATCACGAATGTTGGTATATCGTTTCTATTTCTATCGTAAAGCAAGCTTGTTTGCTGCGTACATGCGTAGATGTGGGTGAGTGTGTATCGAGAGTTCCTGCCCTCGTGCTCGTGTGCCCCAGAGGTCATGTAAACATGTCTGCCTTGGGATGCGATTTTATGACTGGCCCATAGAATCGAACAAATTCCCAGTGGCTTGCTTGCTTTGGGTGAATAGCCCCTATCCTGGTCCCTTCAAAGGCTTCCTCGGGCTGCTCTGGGTAATTATTACTGCACCACTATGAAGGAATACCTTTCCAGATGGGATGTGTTCTGCTGCCACTGATCATCCCCATTAGACTAGCAGAGATAGACATTCCTTGGCTATCGTCTGGACCTTGGCCTCAGATACCCGATCCTTGGCTGAATGTATCGACGAGGACAAGCTCTTTGCCTCGGGAGCGGCCTTGCCTATCACGGTTATAAGCGTGCCGACAGCGACGAGTGCCCGGTAGACGACCTCAGGATCGGTTTGTTTCTGGAGGACCAGTGCGAGAGCTGACATTAGCCGGATTTGACTGTCTGTAGAGACGCTGCCCAGTTTCTTCGAGGCTAGAACGGAGTAGTTAATGGCGACCGTTGTCAAGGCGAGCAGGACGTTTCGGTTGAATGGGCCGATAGCAGACTGGCCTTTCATTCCGACGACTCGGCCAATGAAAGAGAGAGTGCCAGAGATTTCTGAAGGCTGCACCAGCAGCTTCCTTCCTTCTTCTGTCTTGAAGAGATTGGCGATGGTACGTAGTGCCATTGCCGCACAATTCTCGTTTGGCTCACTTCCACTAGGAACGCCGTCAAGCACTGCAGAGATTGCCACTTGTACCAGACTAGTTTGCCCGGGCTGTACCTTGAATTTGGCAGTTGCCGACGATGGCGCAACGCATCGCAGCAGATCAAGGGGTGCCACTCGTTCACTATAGTCCCATCGCGTACACATCATAACAATCAAGCTAATAGTGAGCTCGTCTATGACGAGTTTGTTAGATTCTAGTGCCTGTTTCAGCACTTCAAGGGCATCCTTTGCTGAAGGATTAAGACAAATATCTTTACGGCCAGCAGCAAGGAGGGCCGAGTTGACCGAGAAGATCTTCTTGAACATGGCTGTAGAGAGTTAGCATACTAAAAGGGAAGCAAACAACAAGCAAAGGGATTACCCACGCTCATATTTAGCCGCCGTAATGTCAAGATAATCCCGTTGCGGCAGAATATGCGAAGTAGTGACTTCCTCTGCGGATTCATGCCGTGGTTCGGCGCCATGGGAATCTAGTCCGGATGAGGCTTCCGTGTCCTGTCCCATACTGGCACCTTCGGTATTGGCTACAATGAATTTTGCTATCTGGTCCAGGAAGTTCTGAGAGAGCTCGTTGTCATTAATGAATTTCTGTGCTCGGGCATAAGGATTCTCGGACAGGTTATAGGGTAGCTTCAAGGATGGCTGGCCTTCCTCGATGGCAACATCGAAAACATAGTCATAGGACTGTCCGTTGTATTCAACCTTACGGCCACTGCTGCCAACGGAATCAACAACGGTACCAATATTGATCCACTGCTGCTGACCTGAAGACCATTGGTGTGCTGTGACCGACCCATCGTCTTCCTTGATCATCTGGACTTGGCCTTCCTTGGTTCCAGACTTTGTTTTCAAGAACTCTGGACCAGGAAGCTTCTCCTTATTAATACCGCCGACCTGCTGCTTTGGAATGGCGGACGACTTAACGGACTCGTCGAAATAAGCCAGAGTCTCTGCGCTGGCGACGCGGTCTTCGCTGCGCGAAAACACGCGAATGACGCCGTCGCTAGCACCGGATACAATGTCACCGTTTTCAGGGCAAACGGCAACAGACCAGACCGATATGGCAGGGTGTGTGATACTCTGGACACATTCAGAGCCGCGCCAAATTCGAAGAGTCCGGTCCTCGCCAGAACTGACTATCTCGCCGGAGGGCAGTGACGTCAGCGAATATATGAAGCTCTCGTGGCCACGCAGCTCGCCGACTTGTTGCCCGTTTAGCTTCCATAAGCGTATTACACCATCATTGCTCGCACTTGCAATGTCGGCGCCGCTTGGGTGATTTCTGGGAACCTCACACAGCGCGCGAATGACTTCGGGAGTATAGATGGTGGATCGGGGCTGAACCTGTCCGGCAACAGCTTTCTTAAGATCGAAGACTCGGATGTTCTTATCAGCGCAGCCCGTAATCACAAGAGTCTCGCTCAGGGGCAAGACATCCCAAACCGCGCCCTCGTGGCCTTCCAGGACAATCTCTGGTTCCCATGTTTCGGTGCTCCATATCCGAGCCGTACTATCCCAGCTTCCTGACGCAATGTGTCTGGCTCCAGGAACGACAGCAAGAGCACATACATTTTGAGCATGGCCTATGAGCAAGCGTTCGGCATTGTCAGAGGGAGTGGCGGCAACAGATCTGATGTCAATTATGGCGTCGGTTCCGGCGGAGAGGACCAAGCCCTTGGGAAAAGCAGGAGAAGGTGGCAGACAGGCCAGACTGTTGATGAATTCTGAGCCCTGGGCTACTGTATGGGGCTCGAATACCGGCGGGGAGGTCGCAGTCCGGGACCAGGCTCGTACTGTATGGTCTCTCGAAGCGGAGAGTATGAGATCGGGGGCGGGGAAGCTCACATCGCGAACCTATAAGGCGGCAGGTTAGCAAGGAAAGTCGAGAGCAAAGGGACCGGCGCCAGCTCGAGCGCACGAGGATCGTATATGACGCTATAGGTATATATGTATGGATATATAGAGAAAATGATAGAATGCGGGCATGTGTGATGCTGAGACGAGCGGGATCGGCGATAAGGAGGAACGGGAAGCTGTTGATTGCTGGGAGAGGGGGACTGGAACACATACGTCGGCTTCGTGAGCGGTTAGCTGTGCAGACAGCTTGAATATAGACATGACTGGTGGTTGTAAGGATGAAGCAGAAGACGTGATGTTTTGGTGACGATGGTCGAGAGGTCGACAAGTCGACAGCTAGTACTGTGACGGAGGGGGTTGGGGTTAGGTATCGAAGTGAAGTCGGGTCAAGTGAGCTGGCTGTGAGAGTTGGGAGGAGTAGAATTATGGCGGTAGAAATGAGGTTGTATTGGGGGAAACGATGATTACTAAGATTGAACGAGTGAATGCAGCCGTGACTCTGTTTGCTGTGTTTATCTGTGTTGAGGAAAGAATGGGTTGTACGATGTACCTGGAGGGAGCTGGAGGGATGCGGTTGCCCTTGAGCGCCGATGGAGGCTTAGAAATGATATCATGCCGAGTGGAAGGTACCAGCAAGCAGGTAAGTACCGTGAGTACCTGCGAAGTACACGTGTACATTCCGAGTCGAGAGCCCCTCACTGTAAATGAGACCCCACTTCCTCTAACCAGGCCTAGCCAGCCATCCCAGTACTCTAGGATACATCTAAACCGCCTAGAATATGCCTCAAACTCGAGAACAATAGGTAGACTGAAGTAATCGCAAGAAGGCTATCTGTATCCGGCTAGCCTGCCTCCCCTAGCCGTGTGGAGCCATCCAGGTACAGGTACTTCTGCTCTTGCCCCGAAGGTACATGCGCTTGTACCCGCCAGAGAACGGCTTGCCCATCTTTCGTGATTTCTCCATCGTCAATCTTTGCGACGACCATCTTTTGTCTCCCGCGCATCATCCACCACAACGTGCGCTGCAAACGTCCCGCAACCACGCGTCCCGCAACCGTGTCTTCCCTACTTTTCTCTTCCACTTTTTTTAGTCCCTCTTGCTCGGTCTTTTCTCTCTTATCCTCTTCTCGTCTATCCTTCCACTTGTAATCCCGTTCTGTTCTCCGACCACGGGCCTCCCCCCTGGTCTGCCTTGCGGACCGTCGCGCTGAAGCACAGCACAAATCTCTGCCGTTCCTTTCCTGTTACCGCCTCATCTTGCCAGCTTGTCGCTGCACAGTACCGCACAGCGCCACACAACACGCTGAGCAGGCTTCCTCTCTCTTTTTAACGATTTGCACGAGTTCACGAGACGAAACGAATCGACTTGATACCACGGCTGTCTTTTAATCGAGACGGAACGAGTGAGACAGCACAATTAGAGTATAGCTAGACTAAAGCCGCCGGCAACGGTTTATCGGTTTCTTTTCCTAGAAACTCGGACTTTACTGTATCGACAAACTCTTCCGTCCTCATCCTCCACATATTCCCCCCGTCACCCATCATCGCCGATTAACGGCCCACCACACGTCGACTCTCATTTGCCATCGCTATCATGGCCAGTAACGGCGAATCGCCCCGGCAGTACGTGCCTTTGACCTGCCATGGTCACTCGCGTCCGGTGCCACACATCAGCTTCTCGCCCCTCGAGAAGGACGAATCTTACTACCTGATCTCGGCGTGCAAAGGTACGTTGGTTTTGTGTGAAAATCCATAGTACAAGATGAACAAGGGCACATACTAAAGATTGACGCAGATGGTAACCCCATGCTTCGCGATGGCCAGACTGGGGACTGGATTGGTACTTTTATCGGCCACAAGGGCGCGGTGTGGCAAGCCAGATTAAGCTCTGATGCCAGCCATGCTGCTACGGCTTCGGCCGATTTCACTGCGTATGCCGCTCCTCGGTTCCCTTTTGTTTCCGTTTGTAGCGATATGAAGGTCTTCTAACTATCGTGTACAGCAAGATTTGGGATACCCATACCGGCGAATTACTTTGCACTCTTCAGCATGACCATATTGTCCGCGCCATCGCGTATCCTCCCGATAGTTCTGACCTTCTTGCGACGGGTGGAATGGAGAAGAAGCTTCGAATTTTCGACTTGACCAACGTGAAGCCAATTGATAACGGCGAAGTTGTACCCCAGACCATCCAGGCCTCCGCAGCTTTTGAAATCGGCCCGAAGGCTCACAATGCATGCATCAAGTTCATTGTTTGGACGAAGGACCCGAATTATCTCATCACAGCATCCGAGAATACCCTGCGATGGTTCGACCTTCGCACACGATCTGTGGCAAAGCAGGAGGTCCTGGATGGAGAGATCCTATCTTGCGAGTTCTGTGCTCTCGCTCCTGAGTACTCGTCCAGATCAGATATCGGCGGAGGCCTGCCGGTGTTGGCAGTTGCTGCTGGAAAACACGTCTACTTTTGGGGCGGATTCCAAGCCACTGATGAGCTGAAACGCATGAAGATGGATTACAAGGTCGCAAGCGTCGCCGTCGACCCGAAAGGCAGAAAGATTGTCGTTGGTGAAGACAAGCCGGCTACATGGGCAAGAGTGTACCGTTGGGACGACGGTGTTGAGATCGGTAAGTTCAAAAAGGAGACCTTGGTGGTCTTTGTTCTCTTCTCTTGACTCAATTACTAACATACGGTAGATCTTCACAAGGGTCACCACGGACCAGTTTGGTCGGTTGCATTCTCTCCTGACGGTAAACTTTACGCAACAGGCTCAGAAGACGGAACTATCAAAATGTGGAAGAATTGCGAGGGTTATTATGGACTTTGGCGCGGTGGAAATGGTGCTGAGCGATCTGCCGAGTAGGGTGGCGGCTTGGCCTTTGATCTTGCGTCTGGCCCATCCCTGCTCGCTGCCGCATGAGTTACCATGGTACGTTGTCGCCTTCACAAGGTGATGATTTAGTATACAATGTGGCCTGTAGACCTTGACCTTAGTTGGAAGCGTCTTCGGTCAAGCTGCATCAGGCCATGAGTCGATAGCCACGCCGTCTCCAGTCGAGCTTTAACCTCGTTCGTGCTTTCTTGGCTGTCAAAAGGGATTAACTGAATCATGCTCTATTAGCCATCGGATGTAGCTTTAGCTCTCACAATCTCTGCCGATGATCTCAGGAAGCTGCCTGTTATGCCACCCCTATGTAGGGCTCATCATGGCGGCATCGGTTGGCGAAGTGTATAGTTATGCAGGTCTCAATACATGGGTTTTCTTTCATCACGCGTGCCACTTTTAAGGCTTATTATTTACTATGCAACTCGTGAGGTCTTGATGTTTCCCTCTGGCGATCGAAGTTCCACGAGGATTGTGGGAGGTTGCGTATGACAAATAATCTTCGAGTCCCGGATAGAGAATCCAGAAAGGGCATCCGCGCAACAAGCTGCATTCTTTCGTGACAATAGATACAGTAACAAGTTGTATGTGTTTAATCCTCAACATAACGTATCTAATATAGCAAGACGTTTACGTACGTATGTAGGTAAGTTATTGATTGAGTGGCGAGTCCTTGAGGTTGAATTGACGAGTTATATCCTACTCTTCACGGGAATAGGGGCTTGATCTCTGACAAACTACGTGAATACGATTTATATCCCAGGACTTTTAACTACATCAATAATAAGTAACACACTCGAGTATAGCCCTTAATCAGGGGTGAACTCCAACTTTGGCGACTGGGCCGGGTCACATTCGTCCTCGTTTGCTCCAAACACTCGATAGTACTTCATAAGGTATAGTGTTGTGATGCCTGCCTGTGCCTGGCTGAGGCAGTTAGATAGATTGAAATACTGAAGTGAGTTTGCTAGCCACGATAACAGGTACATGTCCTCGCATCTCCCACAGCAATTTAGGGGTGAGCGGACCGACCTCGGTGAAGTGTGAGGGGCTGACTGTACAGAATGAAGAAGTCCGCACGTAAGTCGTAGTCGTAGCGAGGTCACAGGGAGTCGAGTAATATGGGGTAGACGTCAATGATCATTGATTTCTGGTCTCCCTCTCTACTAAAGGGGGATGCCAGACCTATATACTATTCCGGGCGCCCTGGGTGCCAGCTAGTACGCTACTGCTCCGCTAGGGTTCTCGTGCCTCGGTCCTGTGTCCACTGTCTTACTTGCCTTCGGCGGCGGGCCCGTAGCTGCCCCGTACCGAGTCGGCTGTCCTGCGTTGGTCCGTTGCCGATCTCCACGGCCGCCTAGCGACCTCGCTGTCGTCTAGGTGCCTCCAATGATGCCAGGTTACGTTGTCACCTGACATCAAGCCACCGGAGAGCTCCCTCGAAATCCGTTGTGAAGAGATATGTTTTCGCAGCGAGGCGAAAGTAGTAGTTCGGTTACCGGGGGGAAAACAGGTAACAAGGAAGAGTGGTCTTGACTCTTAGGTAAGGAGTACGAGGATAGTGCTCTCAGTGTGGCTGACTTTCGGTCCCTCCTTTCCATGGGAAGTAGAAACCACCCATAACGGCTCCCGGCGGTATCTCTCACTCCGGCAGGTCAAAGCTTAGGGTACCTCGTTTCGAGTTGTTTCTTAACTTCGTGCCTTCTCTCACTGGCTCTCAACCCTTCACAGCTTCTGTATCTGCCGTTCCTGCCGTAATAAACGGACTCCACAAGGTAGATACCGATCAGTGGACCGTGATCTCCCCTGGCACCTTCCTACAAGTCGACCATCTACCAACCTGTCCAATGTTTGCTCCTTGGTAATACGTTAGCACTTGCCTCCTCAACTCATTAACACCCATGGCCTATCGCCTGGCAGAATCCCCAGGTGATTTGCCCAGTACTGGCATCCTTTACCGACTTGACGTGCCTATAAATCCAGCCGTCCTCTCCCCGAAGCGCTCTCTCCTGCATCTTCTTCTCCTCCACACATCAACCTGTGAAGTTCCAACCTTTCGCAACTCTCGTTGATATCACGAAACGCATGCGGCATCAATTCCGTTGACTCGTCGAGCACGAAACTCGTTCCAACTCGATCTCCCTCAACGAACCGTCACGTATTTCGGCCTCGATGTCATCTCGCATGAGAGCGTTGCCAAAACAATCGCCGAAGAAGACATAAGCAACTTGACCACCGGGCAGAACATGGCATAATGCCGGGAATAGTGTACTGCCTCCTGTGCTTCATCTTTAACGAGCTCCTCCCAAGACCTCGAGTTCGTGTTTGTTTCCTATTCCTGCCTCCGAGACGCGCGGCGGCATTGGCATGACAATCCCGGGTTTCAATGACGGACGACCACTCTCGTGCGGAGCTTTCGGTATGCCAACAAGCCAGCAGGTCAACGATGGGGTCCGACTTCGTCAGCGCTGCAAATCAATCAAACCGCTCAGTCGAGTTTTACCAGCCAAGCAGTCAAGCGGTTCTGATTTTGACGTTCAAGCAGTCAAATCAATTCAGATCTAGGGGTTTGGCTTGATTGTTTGAACGTCAGAATCCGAGCAACTTGTCTGCTTTGGTAAAACCTGACTGAATGATATGCTCTATTGCGCCGCGGCGGGCCATCTTTTGCTGCTTGGAAACCAAGCAGCTATCGAGTAACCGGCAATGTTGGCTAATATGCGTACGGATCCACGTCTTCACGATCGAGTAGGGAGAATCTATGAAGATGATGGACTTGAAAACCGAAACTGCCTTTTCAAGGGTGGTTCTCGGGCCTGAGTCGCGATAAGAGTTGGCAACACCACCTGCTATAACGGACATCGCTCAGTCCAGGGCAACCGAACAAGAAAAGGAGATTTGAGGGAAATGTGTTGATGTTGATAGTTACGGGACCATGAGACTACCGTGGGAGTAAATACATGAATTCTCCCTGTATTGGTCTCTTCAACTCAAACATTTGCGAAGATAGGGAATCGGGTCAGATGGAAAAAGGGGTTCGGACATGGCTCAGTCCAGACCGGCACGGGCCGATAGAATCGCCATAGGATCAGTTTCCAGCTGGCAATAACAAAAGGAGAATTCTCTACGTAATACGTAACTGGCATCTTGCGATTCACTCGGTGCCAGATTGAACTGGACTGGGGAGATCGCATATAAAGTGATATTCCATCTATTAAATGCTGTCTCAATGCCTCTCAATCCATAGAGCACGCGCAGGTTCCCAGTTGCTGAGTGAGAAATATCATTGTTGATGATCAAACTGACGTGAAGTCGTGATCCTTTGGATAGCATCCAGCCGCCGCTTTGGTCTCTCTAGGTTGACTCCTGTCTGCTAAAGGCACGATGATCCTCCAGCTGGCCTGATCATCTGAATTTTCCGGCGACTGGCTGTTTTTCGAGCACGCCGGGTGTCAGCATCAATCCCGGGGTGAAGGGATGAACCCTTCAAGGGGTAGGATAGTCGAGCTGCTTTTACGTGAACAAACATCCAAGAACAGAAAGAATAGGAGTACAATACGGAATACCTACGGTGCTGAAGTACTCAAACACAAGCTGGTCATTCAAGCTGTCATGTGAAAGTCGTGGTATCGTACACCCAGGTTAGTCCCACCCCCTTCACCAATCAAGCCGGCGCAGACTGAACGAAGCTTACAGGAACACAAGCCTGCTCGTGAGTTGTGCTGCGATGATGTATTACCGTTCAGGGCTCTGTAGTAGTCGCTTTGACGACTTGATTCACTCTATCCAGCAACCAGTCAGGGCGAATTGCTCGAGTTTGCCCTTCATGCGTTCTCGAGGATTCATGATTTCTGAACGCGCCTGTGAATGACAACAACGAATTCACGGCGTCCGTGCGTCACGCGTGACCACCATGGACGTGTGGGCTACGCGTCTTGGGTTGAGCTTTTGATCTGATGTATTGCTCAGATTGACAGCTGCGTGGAACTGGCCCTAACAAGAACTGTCATCACCACGTTTCTTCACCGGTACCGGATTTCGTCCGTCTAAAATCGTCACCCACCGTGATTCAGAGAGGAAGCCACATGTGAACAGCTATCACGTATCTTTCAGAATCCCTTGACACTGGCATGGACGCCAAACTCCTATCGAATATTCCTACGCATACCAAAAAGTCGATCATGACCCGTCTCGACAGTCACCATTCACCCCCAATGACAGCCACCGAACCCAAGAATGCAGCATCACGTCCCCAAGATGACCCGTTGTCAGACTCAGAGTACGACTTCATTGATATGCTGCCGTCCGAGGACACTGCGCACGGCAAGTCAGCCCGACTCTCAAACAAGACTCACAACCTATGGAATTCGGTAAAGAAGCGCGTCCAACCCGCTGCGACCTTCGCCGAGGACGTATACAATCAGGACATCGACCAGAAGATGGCGATGATAGACGGCATGTTCACGCCTACCAGCATGGCCCTGAGGGCCCGGGAGGAGAAGGAGAAAATGGAACAGGCCGACAACGATATGATGGACGACATGGAGGATATGTTCAGACCTACTCTGAGTTCTTTCCCCCCCAAAATCCAAGAGAAGATTCCAAAACAAAATATCTCACATGCGGATAACGATAGTATGAGTACGACCAGCAACGATTCATTCTACTCGCTGCCACCAGAAGAGACCACCGGACAGGACAATTCGCCTCCTGAGGATTGCGATGGCACGAGTGCGACCGGCAGTGGTTCATTCTACTCGCAGTCACCAGCAGGTGAAGACGTGTCGTGACGGAAGTCTCGTGATATTGCCACAATGCCAGTCACCGCTGAAGTCTACAGTACATTTGACATTCAGACGGCGTCACGGAGATGGACGGCAGAAACTACATAAAACCCCCGACTCTAACTCCCCCTTTACATACCCACAATATCGAACAAGCAAGTACCGATCGAAACACTGCACATCTGCAGGAAGAAAGTCTATATTTGTCTGACCGAGGACCCTTATTTCGAACCCACCGATAAAAATACTAAATAAATTCATAATGAGCTTCTGGCCCAGTCTCGTTGATTCAATAGCATCCCTCGACCTCGACCCGCTAGAATCACCACCAGGATCACAACCAGAATCAGAATCAAACAAATCAAAACCAGAATCAAAACCAAACGACTCCCAAAGCAAACACGCTTCGGAAGACGAAGACGAAATCAAACAAATGCACCGAGTCGGCCTTCAACTCCACTCGGTCCCTCGGGCTCGGTTTCCCTTCACCCTGCAGCAGGAGCAATCAGAAAACAAGAACAATGACACCACGGCAATCAACACAGACTCACCACCACAACTCCCATTGCCCAGCATGGACGACCTCGACGGCGTCGACAACGACAAACCGACTACACCATACAAAACAACCGGAACACAAACAGAACCACGCACGCGGACGAGAATTCGCAACCAAGAAGACCTCCTAGCAGCAGCCAGAGCGCAGGCACAAAGCTCAACACCCCACTTCACCGACTCCCAGATCGAAACAATCAAATCCGTCCTGCCCCTCATCTTCCCCATATTCCGACGCGCGGCAGAACGGGATGAGATGGACTCGCTTATTGAGGACGTGCAGGGCGAGACGACGCGCGAGAAGATGCAGGCTGTGTTGGCGCGCGTGCAGTCGTTTACGGACGAGGAGCTTGACGAGCTGTTTTTACGGAGGGAGGTTATGATTTCGGCTATGCGGAGGGTGCTTGAGAGGGCTGAGATGGAGGCTGCGTTGGAGGAGTGGGAGGATATTATGCCGGGGTCTGGGTGATGGGTAGGGTTGGGTTAGGGGAGTAGATGTACGTGTGTGAGGGAGCATGAAACATGGCAATTCGGACAGACAACATCAGCGACAGGGAAAGACACGGACATGGAGAGTAGGACATATCTGATCTGATTGAGATTCTTACTATCTAAACGTCGGAATGTATACGGATAGTCCCTCCCATCAGCCTATACATATCATCGTACCAGAAACCGTTATGGTATAAATGAAACCTCCCATCCAAATAGGATAACACCGTGAGAAGAGGGGAATTAATCGCTTTTTACCTGTATAGGTATATAACATTCTAAATAAAACGAGAGAAATGGAAAGGGCAATGTTTATTGCACAGACTTCATGATCGATTCCATCCATGGATACACGGATGAGTTCGCCATCGGATATCCCATGTGTAAAGCACCCGGGAAGAAGCGTGCCTCCTTGGGCGATCCGTACTCGAATAGGAGCATCGAGTCCTCGATGGGCATGAGGCCATCAAGAGTTCCCTGTAAACATTAGCATCAATCCAAACAAAGATTTCTTGCAAAAACCAAACTCACATTAATCATCAACAACCGCGTAGACGGCATATCCAGAATGCCATTCTCCAGCAACGAGAACATCTTCAACGCCTTCTTCTTATACTCCTCAACATCCTTAAACCCATGCTTCATCGCCAACGCAGGGAGTAACTGGAACGGATACTCGTGTCCATCCGCTTTCTCCAACCACGCCGGATCGAAGAAATGATGCGATCCCGCCCCCTGCGCGACGACGCCCAAGAGCTTGTCTTTATGCGTGTGTGCGATGCGCAGCGCGTAGTAGCCGCCTGAACTCAGGCCCCAGCACATGACGCGCTTCATGTCGAAGCATGGATACGTCCTCATCCATTCGAAGACAGAGTCCCAGAGACGATCAGGAGACGCCGGATCCAGCGGATCGGCGGGACAATCTGCCGTGCCCGGGATCTCAACGACGACAGACGCCCACCCGCGTGCGAGGAACTCGTCACAGCGGGTCGTATTATCAGGTCGATAGCCATCCAGACCCGTGAAAAGCAAGACGACGGGACAGTGCATCTTGTCCTGAGGCACACGGACATACACCGGGATAGGACCACGATCATTCCCCTGCATATGCCTATGGGGAATATGCACCTCCATAAGAGGATGCTGCCAGAACTTCGACGCCTTCACATACACGCGCTTCTGCATCTCCCACGCCTTCCACTTGACCTCGCAACTGACCTCGGGGAAACTCGTGATATACGGAAACCGCGCAATGCGCAGCACACACGCGGCGCGCAGGTACAGCTTACTCGCCATCTCGGCGAGGTCGGCGGTCGCCGCTTCGTCAGCGGCCTGCTCGAGGGCCTCCGACGTGCTGAAGAAGGCCTTGGTGTACTCCGGGTCGGTGCCGTCGTTCACGTTGCGCGCGATCAGGCCCGTGAAGATGGGCTCGAAGTCGCCGTATTCGCCGTCGTGGAACGGGTACACGGATTTGGAGCAGGGGAATTTCCATTTCGTTTCCCAGAGGGCCTTGATCCCGTCGTGGTGTGGCATGCGGCGGTTGAAGGCTTCGGCGCCCATGAGCCAGTGCGTTGGGGCGGGACGCAGCGTGGAGGGGCTGCTGCTGCTGCTGTTTGCGTCGTCCAATGATAGGGTGGGCATCTTGAGGGTTGTGAGGTGGGTGGGTGTGTTTCCTGCCACCATGTTGACTTGGTTCTTGTTGATCGAAAACATTTTTAAGAGTCTTTCGAGGAGTGATGAGTCCTCGGGGGGAGTATGGCTTATTTATATCCTGTCTGTCATCCCACGACTGCCAACCAGATCAGAGCAGATGACCAGGGGTCAGGTCAGGGTTGGGGATGGTTCGGAGGTGAGACCGACTATCTGTATGATATGGTTGCTATGCACATATGCACGCCTCATCTTCCATTCTGAATGGGAGATCGGAAAGCCGCGCTCAAAGTTTAAGCATACATTATACAGTGTCTGTTGAGCTCGCGCATTCGCCATGAACCCGTCGTACTGTGCTCAACAACAATTGTGTATCATAGGGCCGGATGCATGTTGGGTTGTGCTGCCTATAGATGTTCCAGAAAGGGCCATCATGTCTCTGGCCGAGCGGTCCTTTTTCGCCGGAGAAAGCTTAACGTATTCCATGGGTTTTTCCACGAACACCGGCTTGGCGGTCTTGTGCCCTTCTCAGGGAGAGACAGATATGGAAGAGACTGTACGATATACATAGACAGCCGGGGAGCCCCTTGGTAGGGATTTAGTGGTGTGGCGTTGTTGCGCAGCAGTTTTCTGTTCCACAACATCACGGAGAGGGTTGGGGGTTTGCGCGATAGTGATACGGACATCTTTCGAGGTGCGGCTTGTTTATTCCGCGGAGGCGATAGGGTAAGGGAAGACAAGGCAAGGAAGGGATCTGCAATCGCTGTGAGTGTAATATCTGCTTACGGACTTACCCATTCCATCGCCCATTGTCTGCAACGTCCACAACCAGGGCGTGTGCCGGGCTCTTGTCTCATCCCACATGGAGGGACTTGAGTCAGCAGCATTGTATCGATGGTGCCTAAGACTTGAGTTCTTAACCATTCGGGTAGCAGCGTTCTCACTCAAGGAAGCAGTTTTTGTTCAAGGCATACATCGGAGCTGTTGCCGATGTTGATTTGATTCGTAAATCTCATCTAGCCGATATTACGGCATATTCTTGACCTTGTTGAGCTTTCGGATCTTACATATCCCTGAGATATGGTTGAATCGGATGAAGGATGCACCTCAGCAGTGCGGCTAGAAGTGGGAGAGTATCCGACTGAGATCAGCTTCCGGTCCCGAATGTTGATAGATAATTCCGAAGGTAACATTTCCTAAGTCTAATTGATTGTCCTCCCGATATGGCATATCGTTTAGGCACAATGCTCCGTATGGATTAAAGATTCCGTTCTAGCAACTGTATACCTAAAGTCAAACGTGCGAGATACGGACTACTTACCTTCAACAGAGTGTAGGTAGGTAGTTATCGTATTGACCAAGTACTTAACGTATAAGAGAAGAGTTGGGGTTCAACGTGTTGAACGTTGAAGTGCTAAGCCGATGACCAACTCTGAAGACTGGAACTCGGAACTTTACTGACAATCTTGCAGCCACGGTCCTGCAGGATATCGACACATGTGACAGCGAGTTCGGATCTGATACAGTATACTGTTTTGCAGAACATCTTCAGATATTCACTTGACAGGAAGCGATGGAAAGCGAAGCGGAGTCGAGACCCCGGATAACTCGGTGTGGAGAGCCGTGCGGGACGGGAATCGTGACGATGCTCTGGGCCATCGGAGATTGTTATCCCCCGACTTTCTTACCTCACACGGCCCTTGATGTCCGCCGGAGATCTGAACTGATCCGTATTGTCATGCGGACATAAAACTTAAGTCATTGACCTGAGGGTAGATGCGGTTGGATGCGGTAACAGAGAAGTTATGGTATTATTTTGTAGTAGAAGTCACGGGCTCGCGGAGACTGGCCCATTGCTCGAGTAATCAACATTCGTATTCATCTCTTCTGTTGGCGCCCAAGGGCCATGAGACGTATTGAGGCTCATTATTATTATTTTTTTCACTATATTCAACTTTCGTCCTATCCGGCCTATTTCGGGGATAAACAGTTCCCGTGACAGTTCCTGTCGCAAACCAAGCGCAGGATATTCCACCATAACGCCCAGACCGTCGTCTATCCCGGCTATTCAAGGCAGAGAGAGACGAAGACGGCATTCTGTGATGCCGACAGCGAGTTTTCTCCAGATGATAGACTCTGCATTATAATACGCCTCAACTGGCCGAGCCCGCTCCAGCATGCAACTTCTTTCCAAAAGCGCTTCTTATCGGCATGTCGTGTTGTTCATTCATTTCTTGTCGTAGTAGTGGGCCATCTCCAGACCGGCTCGTCTAAAGCCGCACTTGACGTAGAACCCTTCGTTCGATTCGCTGCAGTCGAGAATCGTCTTGTAGCAGCCGACCTTCTCGGCGATGAAGTCGAGCGCTTGGATCAGGCGAAGACCCAGCTTCTTGCCTTGTTGATCCTTTGCGACGGCGATATCTTCGATGTGGCCAACGAGACCAAGGTTGTGAATACTGTTTCCAAGCTGATTAGCAACAGGTTCTATCTCGAGACTGACTCGTCTCATATCCATCTTCTAGGATTGAATCAGATTGTTGGGCGCCTTACAATTTCCTCTCGACAAGGAGGTTGCCTGTGCCGACGACCTTCCCCGTGTTTGTGTCCTCAATCACGAGCACATAGTACGTGTCCTGCGACAACATCCATTTATACCGTTCGTCGAATGCCTCCCGGGTAATATCACCAACGGTTGTGAGGACTCGCAGGCAGTCGAGGAAGCCGGAATCGTAGTCGGAAAGACGCAGGGACCGGGCGATGTAACCCTTGGGGAGCACAGCAGCGACAGTGGGGGAGATGAGGGAGGTCGAGAAGAGACCCTGCTCAGCCGTGGTTTCGATCTGCATTTTATGAATCGTGGGGGGATGTTTCGTTGGGATAGGAATTGGGCGTGAAGAGCGAGAAGAGCGGTCGGAGTCAGGCAGGACCGGCTACGAGTATATAGATGCGCACTGGCGGTGGCAGGGAGCAAGCAAGCGAGCGAATGGACGGAGGTTGGACTGGAGGGGGTTGGCGAAGTCTGCAAGACGACGAAACGAAAGAACAAGACGGCTTCACGTCAAAGAATGGAAGAAATAACGAAGAACAAACCCGGTGGGCAATACTAACGAGGGACAACGCAGTGATATATGAGGAGGTCTAGGAATCTATTGGTGAGACGACTCGGGACTGACGAGATGGAGCTGGCTGGCTGTCTTTCATATCAGCGCTACCCTATGGACTGACGACAACGCTGCAGGTAATTTATGGCCGGGTGTCTTTAGACCGTCGGGTAGGGAGTAGGATCAAGGAATGAGGGCATGCAGCCCATACGAGCGAGTCCCGGCTTGCCATTCGTGTCAGGGGCACTTACACGAGCTACTTGCGCGCCTCGTATTCAGGGGTATCTCGGCATGCTGCTGCACAGAGGCTGTACTTACGATAGAACGCAGGCGAAGTACCGTCATCATTTTGGGAAGTCGCACCTAAGGGACGTCTAGGGACCTCTAAGCCGCAACTACCGTCGTCGTCGCAGGCACTTGTAGGTATATATAGGCGCCTATGAACGCTACACGTGTACAGAATGCGCTACTCATAGGGTAATAACAGTAGCGCCGCTTAGAAGTGCGCGCTATGTCGCGCGCTAGCCTGCAAGGGGCAGTACTTCGCTCATAGCTGCTATTTCTGTGCACTGCGCTGCGCTAGCGCGGGAGGGCAAGAAGATCACTTTTTGTTCGGGACTTTTAACAAGTCGCAATCGCAACAGCGCAGCCGGCGAATCTGGTATGGATTATCGTGAATATCCATTATTGTAACATCATACTGCTACGTATCACGTCGCTCCGTTACCCTTCTGTTCTGATCCTTTCTGTGCCAAAGAACGTTAATGGCATCCATCACAGTCGACTCAAAGACTATTCATCGTTTGGAGGCTGTAATGACTGAGGAGGCACAGTGGAATCCAGCAGGAGCAGGGGTGTAAACTCCGTAACGGGTCCAGCTCAGCTCAGCCCAAGCCTCAGTCGAAATCCGTACGGAATTCCTACGGAACAGAATGTTCTGTTGAATACGCCTGAACGGGCTACCCGTACGCAGTTATGTCGTGCTTTGTTGCAAAGAAGTCGACCGATATTGATACAATAATTCTTTATTTCCTACGCACGATTTCATGTATTTCCACGACTTCTGTCCTATCCAGAGGCTGCACGAGTCACTGCCCACCCTTACGGAACACCCAACCGAGAAACCTGGACATTAAAATGACCGAATCCACATACCGTGCTCTTGACACTACTCACACGTTATGGAGTACAGTATAAAGCGCTAACTGCATCTAGACTAGATTGGTCAATGGCCAATCACATGCTAAAATCCATTAAAGTCGTGGTCATTGCCGGCGCCAGTAAACTCATCGCAGGCCTCATCTTTTCAACCTCCTCCAACTACCGGTGCGGAAAGATATCGTTCAAGAGCCGACGCGGTATACCAAACCTGGGAATACCTTTGTAAGAAAGAAACATTGAATGCCTGGACATTCCGATCCTATCACCATGTCCGCGAGTCGCATCTATCCCTTCCACTACTCGCCTCGCATTCCAATCCGTTAGTGAGATACATTTTATGAGAACATTCCAACTCACATCATAACACGGCTCAAAGATCATTTGATCCCTTTTAATAGATGTTATTCCTGCTTTGCTTTGTTGTTGTTAGTGACATTTTGTATCCAATGCCGTGTCGCGCAGCTATCAAACCACCAGCATTGCGCTCAGCATGTCTGAACTACTCAGGACCATGAGCATCGATGCGACTGAAGACACTTCGGAGCAGGAAAGCGTTCTCCTGGCCTTACGACATGCATGCGGATCTCCGGAAACCGTACCTGCGGCAACTTTAGCTGCCACTCTCCTGCCAGCTCCATTGGCAAATGCTGTCAGCTTTGCCACGAGATCGACCTCCCTGGCTCTGCGGATAGGATCTGCTATCAGCGGATATGGATTCGGTGCTGCACAGGCCACGACTCTCTCTAGTCTTGTACTAGGGAGAGCTATTCTCCGTGGAACGCTCAATAAGTCTTCCGATCCAGCTCATACCGATGCCGAGTCCATACTCGCCCGGAGTCTGGATAGCATGCATCAGACCATGTCACGATTCGTTTTCTGGACAGCTGCTGGTTTGCAAGCTGCTGGGTCAACCGCTTCGACCGTATCGCAGACATCTCAGTTATTCTTGACCATCTTGGATCAGTTCCTTGGCTCGACCGACTCATCTAGAGCCATTGCGGGCATCATTGCGCTTATCCGTCGAGAGTTCCAGAATCCGGCAACCGGGATTGCGGGTGAGAGGGTTGGTGTCATGGATTTACTCCTTGGACTCTGTGGACTGGCTTATCTACAGAATCGATGTCGAAAGATGATAGAAGCCGAATCTCGACGGTTGAGATATGAAGAGACGGTATGGGATGTGATTGTTCTGAACCACGAGGAAAGCGTCGATACCTCTGGTGAGAGCATTGAGAATGTTCGCAAAGCACAATCTGGCAACCATCACCATGATATCAAGCCAAGTTGCATAGAACATAGCGACGGCGACGACGATCATATACTTGAGGTTCAATTAACGAAGCAGATACTCAAGTCTTTACCTCAGGACGCGAATATTTCATGTTTCGTATCTACAACGACTACGAAGAGAATCACGGTTGATATCACCGGGCAATCGGGCATGCCTTTTCCATCAAATCTTGATATTGACGGAGTGGAAAGCGGTGTCAGTGGTTCTCATCGCGTATCTGGGGGGAATGAGGGTCAGGAGCAATTGTCAAAGTACCGTGTGATATACACCGTCAGTCGAAACAGTGTACGAACCATACCGAGCAAGACTCAGCCCGAGTCCCGTTCCCTCGCGAGCGAGCAAGTTCCAAAGAGTCTCAAGCGGTCACGCTCATTTAATGATATCCGAAATGAAAATTTCCAAGACGGACCCTCTATAACTGCGAGATCGAATTCGTCTTCAAGTCAGGGACTTCTCGATACTCCGAGCACATACTCTATGCTTCATCCTATATCAGTGTGGAATGATTCAAGAAGGTCCAGGAGTGTCTCACCGACGGAGAAAGATTTCCAAGATAGTACTACCAGTGCCGGTATGGCGAACCAGAAGAGAGCAAGGAGCCCTTTGGAGGGCCCGCGAAAAACCAATCAGAGCCCGTCGAACAGCGTCAGGGCTCTGAACGGGAAGACTCAAAAGGACCCAGATACCAGTTCGGTCTGTCGTAGCGAAAAGAAGCCGAGCGTGACGAAGAACGAGCCTTTCCAGCGTCGCAGGTCTCATGTAGGCGAAGCGACTGGCACCAAAGCAAAGTCAAATACAAAACCTGCATGGAGCACATCATGGAGGACGCCACCTAAAAGCGACAAAGTCCCCAGCATAGTGGTGGACCATGACAGCCCTCGAACATCCCGGGAAACGAGTCCGACTAGTAGCTCATCTAATGCTCAGGCATCACCTCGAACACCTTTATCCCAATTAAATGTGAACACACCAATCTCACTGGCGCCTCCCACGAAATCTGCCATTTTCCCCTCGTGTAAACGTCGAGCTACTTCACAACCCCCTCTGGTGAATGATACAGCGGCGCATTTCAAGGGCGTAACTCCGGATGGCGACAGAAACATTGCGCCATCTCAGGGACTTGGTTCCTCGGCAGTTTTACAGGACAGCGAAACCGAATCTCGCCATGTCCAAGCACCACGGCCTGTTTCTTCAGCTCACACCAAGACATCCAATGACAATTCAATGAATATCAACACAATTCGGCAATCAGGACGCGCCAAGGGAATGTTCCCTGACTTCCACCTCGTCCGGAACATTGCCCGATACAGTCGCTATGCATCCGCAATCTATGGACACAATTTCCTAACACTGATGGGCATAATGAAAGATCGACCTCCTGCGAATTTGGCCGAAGAGGTCCACAACGATCTGCGCTCTTTCGCTCATCACACAAAATTACCACACAACAGTATTCTCCTCGCATCTTTCGTCGATTCTCAGGGCGGGTCGAATTCTAACGGAGCTACCCTCTCGGGTATACCACTTGTTCATACGGTATCTCTAGATGAAGAGTCCAAGGCTGTCGTCCTCACGTGTCGAGGGACGCTCGGGTTTGAGGATATTCTCGCTGATATGATGTGCGATTATGACGGGCTCGTCTGGCAGGGGAAGGCATATAATGTCCACAAGGGCATCCACGCGTCGGCGAGACGACTCTTGTACGGTCGTGATGGGCGCGTCTTATTTGCGATCAAGACGGCACTGGAAAAGTACCCGGAGTATGGATTGGTGTTATGCGGTCACTCGCTAGGCGGATCGGTGACTGCGCTGCTCGGCGTCATGTTGGCTGAGCCGGCAAGTACTGGGTTTGAATTCGTCACTTCCAGTGCAGAGCATCAGAACGCTCTCAACGGGGACTCGGCCGGAATCCGTCTACCACCTGGTCGACCAATCCACGTATATGCATACGGTCCCCCAGCAACAATGTCCCCATCCCTCCAAAAAGCAACCCGGGGTCTGATCACCAGCACCGTCCACGGAAACGACATGGTGCCATACCTCTCCTTAGGCGTCTTGCACGACTTCCAAGCCCTAGCCCTCGCATTCAAATCCGACAACCTCGAGGCCAAAGCCGAAGTCAAGCGGCGCGTCTGGGAGGCATTACGGACCGGACTAGCGAATAAATGGTACAACAACTTGCCCAAGCCGTCAAATGAAGATAACGAGCAATGGGCATACATCGCGCTCAAGACGTTGCGCGCGAGTATGGTTAGCAATAAACTGCTGCCGCCGGGCGAGGTCTTCAAGGTCGAGAGCACGACAGTGGATAATGAGAACCATGCCTCGAGGGTTGTGCTGAAGTATGTGAGGGATGTCGAGGCATGTTTTAGGCATGTGAGGTTTGGCGCGAGTATGTTGATGGATCATAGTCCGGGGCGGTATGAGGATGCGCTGGGACGGCTTGAGGAGGGTGTTGTTGGGTAATAGGGGTGAGGGTCACTTTCAATTGTAAATATTTGAGACTATTTGATATACATGATTGAATATGCGCTCAATTGGCGCTATGATTCTTATTAGAGTACGAATTGCAGGCCGGCAGGAGATCATCAACTCCCAACCGATCCAGTACTCCCTTATCCAACACCTCACATGACTCCCCTAAACCTTCACCGGCAAAATCTTGCCCTCCTCATCATAAAATATCTCCGTAACCTTGACATTCCGCAAATGATCAACGCCCTTACTCAACTCACAATCATGATGGAACAAATACCATCGTCCCTCAAACTCACAAATCGAATGATGCGTCGTCCACCCCAACACAGGCTCCAATATCCTCCCCGCATACGTGAACGGACCAAGCGGGGAATCACCAATCGCGTACACGAGGTAATGCGTATCGCCCGTCGAATAGCTGAAATAGTACTTATCCCCCCGCTTATGCATCCACGCGGCCTCGAAGAAACGTCTGTCGTGATCATCTGCTAAGATCGGCTTGCCCGTTTCCGGAGCAAGGATCACAAGATCCTGCGCTGGCGCAAGGAAACTGCGCATATCGTCCGACAGAGCCGCAACCTGTGGGCACAGAGCCGGTCCGCTGCCGGTCGGCTCCTTGGGACCTAACCACGCAGCGTCAAACTCCGGGACGCCATCGGCGTCTCTCTTCGTCTTCTCCTGGTAGCACTGCAACTGCCCACCCCAGAGACCTCCGAAATAGAGATACCCATCCCCGGTATCAGGGTCAACGAAAGACGCAGGATCAATACTAAAGCTCCCCTTAATCGGCTCCGGATCCGCCTTGAAGGGGCCGATGGGGGAGTCGCCTACAGCGACACCGATCCGAAACACGGACTCCTTGTCGCGCGCCGGGAAGAAGAGGTAGTACTTCCCGTCCTTGCAGGCTGCGTCGGGGGCCCAGAGTTGCTTGGATGCCCAGGGGACGTCCTCTGTGCGCAGGACGACGCCGTGGTCGGTTACGGACCCGGGTTCTAGCGTCGAGGTGGAGAAGACGTGGTAGTCGGCCATGTCGTATTGGTCGCCGTTGTCGTTGAATTGGATGTCTGTTTCGCGGTCGTGGGAGGGGTAGATGTAGACTTTGCCCTCGAAGACGTGCGCTGAGGGATCCGCGGTGTAGATGTTGGTTATTAGGGGGGGCGACATTTTGGCTGATGTCTTGTTTTGTGCTGGATGACTGGTTGTTTGGGTTCGATAGTGACGTTGAGGTGAGACGATTGAACTGGGGTATCTCTGCGTTCCCGTCCTGTTCTTATACCAGTTGCAACACCGCTCAAGTAAATCCTGAGAGCTGTTTGATGTGAGTTTGATGTGAGTTATTCCTAGCTATCTACCGCGGCACAGTCGTCTCCCTTGCGTCCGTCATTATATATCCCCCAGCTCCCCTCACTCATCGCCATTTATCCTATTTACCCGGCCGTGAGCCGCCACCCCACTCCCCACGAGCGAGGTCTCGGGATCCGGCACTCCGGGTCTAGCCACGGAAGTAAATGCCGAGTTTACTGATCACTTGTAGTCATTCTCTGGGATTGTTGGTGATGGTTTAGAAGGTGGTGCCTGGATCACCAACATTAACGACTCGCCTAGCATCGGTTGTGAATTGCATTGACATATTTCGCTCACGGCCCGAGGAACCGGTCATAATGATTCGGTCTGCCTGGGTGTTTCATCCTTTCAGATCAAGTATCATGGTAAGTTCGTTTAAGTCATTGATTCAAACGCTTTCTTGTCCGTTGCCATTGAAGGAATTGAGTTGTTTTCATCAAACCGGCGTTGCTAGGGAGACCTCCCAAAATAACCTCACGGATTCCCGGCCGGCAAAATCACATCTGCGGGGTGTGGTGGATCTGATGTCACCGTGAAGAGTAAGCCGTAAAATCTCGCCGGCTTGCCATGAATGGAAGTAATCGCGAGCAATTACACAATTTCTCCCTCGCAGCTAGTTTGTATCAGGCAGTATCGTTCTTACACCTCTCGATCCCTTGGTTGGTCACCCAGATCTTGTTCTGCAACGGCACGACCAACTCAACAGCGACGCCACGGCGACACAAGCTGAAATGACCGTCACGCGTCTGCCGCGTCGTGATGTGTATAAATTTACGTTCTCTCCTTCGTCCCGTCCGTTTCAATTCTTCTCTTCTACCGGAACAAAAAACGAGACATGCGCCCGCTTTGTCCGGTCAATCGGCTCTCCGCCCAGGGTGACGACTGCGAGCGTACCTACGAGTTACAATGACTTACGAATTACGGATTAAAAAATCGTAAAGTCACCGGTCGATTCAGAATCGATTTCACATGAGACAAAAAGCCGAGCAAAAAAAATGCAAAAAGAAAACGTACAACACCAGGGATTCGCTGGTCGTCACCGACCCAACTACTAATCTGGCCCTCACCGGCTTATCTATGGGAGAGCGGACGGGATCCCGAGTTCTCCAGTGGGTATGGTCGTACGTGACAATTTGTTCACTCACGGGGGATTATATACCTACTGCTGAGGTGCTTCGGGGGTGATCCTCGAGGTTGTCGACTGTCGCGATCAATTGGAGATCGGTGTGCTAAGACACGATTCTCTACGATATGACAGTCGATACATGATCACGTCGGTCGTGTTCCTCACCCATTACGACACATGATCACTGGTTCAATTGCGATACGAAGGACAGCTCGGGGCCACCAATGTCGTGCTCAAAGCGATGCGACGACTTGAGTCTGAATCTCACGTTCTGCTCGAGGGCGATCCCCACCATATGGTGGAGTTGTCCCGGATTAACTGGATATCATGGGCAATTATCATGGGTAATTCTAATGTCTACGGACTCTCCAGAATTATCTCGCCAATTCTTGGACCGGCATGTTCACAAAGGGGCTCAAGGGACCCGGGACAATGTCTTCGTTTTTCAGAAACAAACTTTTATTTCGTTTATCTATTCACCAAGGCCTAAGATCGACCGAAACAAACAACAACTCTTCTAAGATCCTAAAGGATCATCGCAATCTATGAAGAGAAACTCACTCGATGTAGCAATGCTTCTTGCAGTCATCACAAGCAACTTCCTCATTGCCCAACACCGAGCCGCCGCAAATCTCATGATGCGGGCACTCACACGGGTTCCAAATCAGCGCCGACTCATCCCAAAGACCGCCGCATTCGTGGCACTTCCACCGGACCTGCTTGCGATCGCTGTCGCAATGGATGCACTTGTACGGCTTCGTCAGGCAATCGCGCCCGCAGGTGTCGTCGAGGTCCGCTTCGACCGCGATCCGCGTGCTGTTGGTGCAGGCGACTAGGCGGCCGTTGCGGAAGATCTTGGCTGCTTTGGCGACGTTGCAGGGCTCGACACGCTCCTTGCCGTGCCCGCAGGGGTAGGTGGAACCGTAGACTTTGCACATTGTGACTGTTGTTAGTGAGAATGGGGTAAGCTGTGAACTTGTTTTTTTGAGCTGGTCTTGAGCGTTTGCGATTGTTGGTTTTGGAGGAGGTGTGATTGAGTGAAGACTGTTGTCTGGATGAGGATGAGGGAAAAAGTCTGACTTGAGGGCGACCTTAAGGGGGTTTATATAGCCCGTGTCGCGGTCGGCGTGAGAGACGATGAGAAAACAGAGCCATTGTCATGCGGTCTATTGTGAAGACTGAAAGACAATCGGTTGTCTGGAGACGTCCTTGTTTCTCAAAGGAACGGACAGTCTGGAAACCATCACTATTGTCGATGGACGGACAATGGATTGTGCCCATGTCCTTTGACCAGAGCGCCGGGGTGACGAACGGGTCTTATACAAAGAGGGTGATCCTATCACAAACGCGACGCAACGTCTCCATCACGGGAATCCCCATCATTACGGAGACGTCACGATGGTGCTGAAACTTGAAAGAAGGCCGATTTTTCCTGGTCGCTGATAATGCCGGAGTGTGGACGCAGAACTCGCACGTCGAAGCAGAATGTGGCCGTGTTCAATCACGGAAATCGCATCATAACGGTTGATTACTTGCTCGACTGAGTGCACCATAAGCTATGAACATCCATGGCTCGCCAGCTCGGTCTTTACCTACCAATGTTCCGAGTCTTGACGTCATCTCGACTGCTTGCCATTTCTTCTAAACGAGCGACGTGTAGCAGGAGGCACCAACATCATCAGGAAGGTACGAGAGGCAACCCGGGAAGGAGGCTCCTGGGGGTACGGAAGGAGAGTGGCACACTCGCTGCGCTGTGTACATGGCACAGATAGCTTCGTCTCCCTCCTCCACTCTCTCTCTCTCTTCTAGCACCATCAGATTATCAGATCTATAGATATCACGTCTTTGGAGCGTACGCTACCGTGAGATTGTGACCTCTATCCGTGATACCTGTTATACAACGCTTCTCAATAGGCGTCTACTACCCCTCGCTCAACATTTTGTTCACAATCTTCGAACCAATTACCAAGTCAACAGGACTCTGACGCTGGCAATCCCGGTATGGCCAGATCGTAAATGATCTGATCCCCGGAGACTGAGGTCTGTAAGGCGAGACATCTTCGATTCCTGGCAATACGGATCTCCGGGTAAGATATCGAACATTCCAACAAAAGATCTGATTGGTCTTTGAAAGACGAATATCGAGCGATTACCGTATGGCGTGATGCGAACCTCCCGGCGGCGATCTAACTCGCCTCTACGTGCTTCAAGCTCTCCAGCAAATCAGCAGTGTTGCGGTATCGAATTCGTCCTCAATGAATTGTAAACAGCCGGCACTTACATCGCGACGCCATCTCCCTTTTACCCTTGACTCCTGTGGAACCTGTCAAGATAGCATACGTTCGGAAAAAAGGCCCTGGCTAAGAATCTTTCTGCGTACGGCCTGCTGGACCGAACATCGTCAGGCCGTGACGACAGAGTCTAGCCCCCGAATGAACGCCATGATCGTAAATGCACACTCATCACGTCTTATCTACCAAAAACATTACTCTAGGACATTTGAAACCATAACGTGACCTTCGAGTCCATCAACACTCATAGCGAACGCGGTCGCCTGTGATCAGCATCATGCGAACCGATACTAGCACGACGACCTCCTCAACAAAAACAGGAAAATGAAAACATCCTGTTTCTGGTGACATCGTAACAAGACGAATACTATCGCCTATCGCCGCATGATACGCACCGCACCGCCAAAAGAGTCCGAGTATTTCGCTCGCTAGGGGACCTAAAAAACTCAGGTCTCAGCTGAACCGCCTACCCAATAGTTCGACGACCGCGATTACTATCGCGGCATAAACAATCAAGTTCGTCCTTACTGCACATGGAAACAACTCCAGTGTCCGTTCTTTCAGCTCGTAGGTAGTTCAGGTTCGCCGTCGAGAAGAGTGGCGAACAGGGAATAATCCGTACCCCCGAGTTAAATGGCGCCCTTTTCATCACATAGTAGGTTATCACATTCTTCACCTCCGAACCAGATGAACACCATGTCACTGCTTGATCGCATTCAACGACATCAAGAATCACGTCGCTAAGGAGAGAGCTGAGGTAGCCTCGGACAGATAACACGCCGACGACGGATAAGACAGGCTATCTAACCGTCATCGAACGAAGTGCTTACCAGCTTCTACCCATCTACTATACGCGTAAAGGCCCGAAAACGAAGCACTAACTCAACACTCACTCACTTTCTATCGACCGTCCGAGTTGATATCAAGCTGAACTACAAACCCCGAGTCTTCAACTTCCACTTCTGCTTTTGTTTGAATAAAGTAGTGAAGAATACGAATATGTCCACGAGGCAAATGGTCTGATGGTGGCGTCACTATCCGTGCACGCAGCTGAAAGGGTAGTACCGGATCCGTGAATCTGCGATCGTGAGTGCTTAAACCGCTCCGGTCGTAGTCCGTCCGTACGGTACCTCGTGTCCCTGCTCCACAACGGTACCTATTCCGTACCTACATGAAGCGCCAGGTACATACACGCCGTAATTCGTACGGAAGACGGAATAGGAAGGCATTTGTATCGTTGCGATCTAAATAGACAGTAAGGATCCCGCACCAGCTAACTCATTCCTGTCATTGCGGCTTAAGTCGCGAGGTTTGAATATGGGCTCCCTCAGATACCGACGGTAAGGGTGACCGATACGGGGTTCAACAACGGTGCAGATATCGGTAAAAAACAGTTCAAACCTCAGGGGTTCAACAAAACTCCACCTTCCCTACGACGCTGAAGACCCGAGTCTGCGGAGAGCGTTACATTCTGACGTCCCTGCGTTTGAGACAGGTGTGCTTAATCCATCTGCAATTATTTGTTGGAAGTGTCATTGACACGAACAGCATCGCGGTAGTCCTCCGTAAACCGCGGAAAGCATGCGATGTTGTATACCTATCATCAGAATCCAGAAAACAGATCCAGAGATTGAAGTGGTTATCATCGCGGACGTCCTCCGTCAAACTGCGGAAAGCATGCGATAATACCTATTGTATATCATCGGATTCGGAAAACAACCGAAGAGTTTTTATGAATCGGATAGTTTCCTTCCGCGCTAATCTATCTATCTCAATCGCTGCTGCGGCTGAAGGCCCGCAAGAACATGACCGAACGGAGGCCGCCCTTTTTCAAAATTTCTTTTTTTCTCGCCGGCGCACGGCGAACAACTATCCGAAATAGAAGCCGATTTTTTTATTCACAGCTGAGAAAAGAATCTGCTCTGTCGGCCTTGATCCATACCACGGAGTAGGCGGAGCCTGAATTACGTATGTACTGTAACGCAACACGAAATAGTTAGGGCCCGAAGGACGTCCGCCGGTGTCCTAATGGCGATAGAGACATCGTCATGGCGACTACTGCCGGAGGCGGTTAGCTACCGTGAGTTAAGCGGCGCGCAAGATCAAAGCTACGAGATTTATCCCCGGGCTATGTCGTTGGGCTTCAGTTTAGCCAGATCCCACGACGACCAAGTAGGTAAGTAGATCGGTTGTTGAAGGTTCAAACTCCTCATCTGGAAAGGGACTCCGTGGATAATGCAGCTGAAAGGCAACGAAGGAAGAGAAAGAAGAAAAAAAAAAACTTGTTTTTCTTCACCTAGGTATTCCGTGCAGAGTAGTGCCGGTGCGCTAAGTAATGGGAAGTGCCAGTTGGTGTTGCTACGTCGACAAGCGCCAAGTCAAGCTATGTACCTAACTCGGATTAGGGGTCAGAGTCGCCGGGGCTCGCACGGCATTCGTATGCACGATATTGAGATGGGCAATTTTTAGACTGACATATGCCGTGTTGACTTGACTGTTGGTTTTGTACGCTTTTGTTGTTGGAAGATCGAAGGGTGTTGCAGTCCAGAACGTCGGAGCCTCGACGTGGCAGATCGGCAGTGTCAAGTTTGACCAGCAAGGGTTCCCGATCTTGTTGTGTTGGCCCTAGTGTAATGTCTGAGATGTGTGTAAGGCCATACATACATACATAAAGCGCTGTCGCAGCAGTCAAGTCGGCATGAAGTATGTTGGTTCTTTGGATTATAACGACTATAATGTTGAGATAATCCGGTTCACCTACGTAGTCGTCGCTGTGACTGTGCGCATTACATACCTGAGGTACCTAGTAGATCGCCCTGAGGACGTCAACTGGCGCTACGAAATAGTGCCATCGTCGCTAGCTCGATCGGCATTGGGATGTAGGCCGTTGCCAACATGATACCCACCTACATAGCTGCTACTAATGGGTTAATGCTACCTACCCGGCACATGATGATGTATGTATGTATGTAGGTACAACATACATACCAGTTGGACACGGCAGATGTTTCTGTGCCTAGACCTCGATGACGGCAGTCCCGAGGGGGTTGAGCTGAAGAAATGTTTGATAATCATGGTCAGCAGTAGCAAGGGTCCCGAGGGATATAAGAGGCCGGGGGAGACGTTCATGATGGATTGTTGTTGTTAGTGCTAGCAGTAGGCATTCACAATGGGATCCCTTTCACTCGAATCCGAAACAGGCTCTAGCGAACATGCCGCCGGCGGCATGGCCCCCTATGAACCCATCGCGGTCATCGGTATGGCCATGAGACTGCCAGGACGGGTGAGGAGCGATGTTGAGTTCTGGGACTTACTGTCCCACAAGAAGAGCGGACTCGGCGACGTCCCTAAGAACCGGTTCAACATCGATGGGTTTTACAATGGTACAAACAAGCCCGGCACGATCCCCGTCAATCAAGGGTACTTTCTTGATGATGTCGAGATCGAGCAGTTCGATACGAATGTCTTTCCTATGGCGAAGAAGGAACTGGAGCGTCTTGATCCTTCACAGCGACAGTTGCTCCAAGTCGCATACGAGTGCTTTGAGAGCGCTGGCATCACATCATGGCGTGGTAGCAGCGTGGGCTGTTATATTGGTGAATTCGGCGAAGACTGGGCCGACCTGAACGCCAAAGAGAAGCATCATCGAGGCGGTTACCGGAACACTGGTTTCGGTGATTTCGCCATGAGCAACAGAGTGTCATATGAGTTCGATCTGCGCGGTCCTAGGTGCGTTCCTCAGCTAAATCAATGCCATGCACAGCTAACATGGAATCCAGCATGACGGTGAAGACGGCCTGTTCATCTTCACTCGTTGGTCTCGACCTAGCCTGCGAAGCTATTCACCACGGCGAGTGCGACAGTGCCCTTGTCGGCGGTACCAGCTTATTCTTCTCCCCGACGACGTGGGTGGCTTTGCGCGACCAAGAATTGCTGTCGCCGACCGGCTCGTGCAAAACGTTCAGCGCATCCGCAGACGGTTACGCCCGTGGTGAGGCCGTCAACATGGTACTCATCAAGAAGCTCAGCCATGCTTTGCGAGACAGAGACCCCATTCGCGCCATCATCCGAGGAACAGGCGTAAACACCGACGGCCGGACCAAGGGAATGCTTACCCCGAGCCCTGCTGCTCAAGAACTATTAATTCGTCGCACTTACCAGGCCGCTGGTATTAATGATATTTCGCAAACTGCTATCGTGGAGTGTCATGGAACGGGCACTCCTGTTGGCGATCCCCTTGAAACCGAGGCGGTCGCAAAGTGTTTTGGAGAGAAGGGAGTCGTTATTACCTCAGTAAGTTCTCCTCCGACTCAACCGCACCTCGACTCTGCTCTCAGGGACTGACCAAACGACCAGGTAAAACCTAATGTCGGACATTCAGAGGGCGCCTCTGGAATAACTAGTTTAATTAAGTGCATTTTGTCTCTGGAGCACCGGCAGGTGTTGCCAAACATCAACTTTGATACCCCTAATCCCAAGAGTGAGTCGAGTCATGTGACGATATCCCCATGCGAGGATGTTTCAACCAGCTGACGGCTTGGCAGTTCCTTTTGAACGATGTAATCTGCACGTCCCAACCGAAGTCGAGTCGTGGCCCAAGGGGCGCGCAGAGAGAGTCAGCATCAACTGTTTCGGCATTGGTGGCGTTAATGCTCATGCCATTCTTGAGTCGCCGAGAGAATTCGGCATCGAGCAAGATGGGTCAGTCGGAACGATCAACGGCGTTCTTCCCAATGGTCTAACCAATGGCCACGCCACGAATGGCATTCTCACGAACGGTCTCACAAATGGCATCCTCACCAACGGTCATTCCTACGAAGAGAACCCACAATCCCTCCTCCTCTTCTCCGCATACAGCAAACCCTCTCTAGACGCGCAAATCGCCAGCTACCGCGCGCACGTGCAAGCCAACGGCACCGAAACCAAGGACCTCGCATACACCCTCGCACACAAGCGCGAGCACAAGTCCTTCCGCTCCTACGCAGTAACGAGCGACATTTCCAGTGCTCAACCCTCGGTTCCGCAGGCGGTGCCGGACTCACCACCGCGCGTCGGCTGGATCTTCACGGGTCAGGGAGCGCAGTGGCCCGAGATGGGAGCGAAGCTTCTGGACAGCAATGCGGTATTCCGGGCGACGATCGATAAGCTGGATGATTTCCTCCTGACGTTGCCTACGCCGTTGGAATGGACCATTGTGGGTGAACTACGCAAGGTAAAAGCCGACAGTCGCGTTTACCGCGCTGAGTTTGGCCACCCCTTGTGCGTGGCTCTGCAGATCGCGCTGGTCGACGTCCTGCGCTCGTGGGGCATCGAGCCGAACTTCGTCCTCGGTCACTCGTCCGGTGAAGTTGCTGCCGCATACGCCAGCGGTGCCATCACTGCCGAGGCTGCGATCGCCACTGCGACGTTCCGCGGATTCAGCAATGTTTCGACGTCTCGAAAGGGTTCAATGGCTGCCGTCGGTCTCGGTCGCGATGACGTTCTCCCCTATTTGGAACCTGGTGTTGACATTGCTTGCGAAAACAGCCAGTTGAGCACTACTTTGTCCGGAGATACGGAAGGAGTGGAGAAGGTGATTCAGAAGCTCAAGACCCAGGCACCGGGTGTCTTTGCTCGTATGCTGCTGGTCGAGAAGGCCTTCCATTCGCACCACATGCGTGAGTACGGACCATCGTACGAAGAGCATATCACACCATATGTCTCAAGTATCGACCCGAAGATACCTCTATACTCTTCAGTCACTGGCACGCGGCGAAGTGGGAAGCACTGCCTCGATGCGCCGTACTGGCGTGCCAACATGGAGAGTCCCGTTTTGTTCAACGGTGCCCTTCGCGAGGCCCTTGCTGACGAACCTGGCAACTTGGTCCTAATCGAGATCGGACCAAATGCGGCATTGGCTGGTCCAATCGGTCAGATCTTGAGAGACACCAGCCGATCAAATGTCACACACATCGGAACGCTCGTGAGAAACAATAATTGCCGGGATAGTCTCCTGCATACGGCAGGAAAGCTCTACCAACAGGCCGTGAAGCTAGACTTCTCCAGTATTTGCAAGCCAGGCGCTTTTATTCGTAATCTTCCGCGATATACCTGGGACCAGGACACCAGCTACTGGGCAGAACCGCGAGTGGCAAAGGAATGGCGTTCTCAAGAGAACCCGCTCCACGAACTTCTCGGCAGCAGGCTGTTCGAGATTACGAGCGAGCCGACATGGCGCAATGTCCTTGCGCTCGAGGATGCTTCGTGGTTGACAGGACACGAAGTCAATGGTCAGACGATTTTCCCTGCTGCTGGATACATTTCCATGGTAGGTGAGGCCGTTCAGCAACTCACCGGCGAAACGACGTACAGCATTAAGAACGTGCGTATTGCGGCGGCGTTGGTGCTTGAGATGGACAAACCCGTCGAGCTCGTCACTAGCCTCAAGATCGTGATGCTAGATGCCTCCGAAGAGTCGCCCTGGTACGAATTCAACATTACCTCCTGGGATGGAAACAAGTGGACCAGACACTGTTGGGGAGAGATCAGAGCGACGGCAGACAAGTCGTTCAAGACCGACACTGTTACTCGTCGCACTGCTCCATTCCCGCGGAGGGTGGACGCAAAGCCCTTCTACGGTGCCTTCAGACGAATCGGATTCAACTACACCGGCTTATTCGAGGGCCTCGAGTCTGTTTCAGCTGCGACGACCACAGCTGAAGCCAATGCCACAGTGACGCCGCTAACAGAGAGCAAAGGTTCGCGATACGTGCTGCACCCTGCTGTCATCGATCAATGCTTCCAGTTGTTGATGGTAGCCACCTTCCGTGGTCTTAGCCGTAACATGAACCAGCTTTCCGTGCCAACTTTCATCGAGGAAATGATCATCTCGCACAGCGTGGAGAAGATGAACGTCACAGCTTTGATCTCGAACATTGCAGACCGCGGATCATTCACAGGACATCTGCTGGCTTCGAGCCCTAATGGAGAGCCCGTCATCAGCTTGAAGGGTCTGAAGACAACTGCTCTCACAAACGACAACTCGGCTGAAGAGGTACCCCTTATCACGCAACTTGAGTGGAGGCTGCACAGCGATTTCGTGGACCTTGGTAAATACCTACGCCGACGCAGCCCGCGAGAGGAGGGATGGCCATTATTGGAAGAACTTATTCTCCTCTGCATGCTCGACCACCAGGAGCGCATCAGGTTAGGCGAAGCAACAGCTGAGCATTTGACCAAGTTTTACGGTTGGATGGGCCGCCAAATACAGCGCTATCAGTCGGAAGGAAACGTCTTTGTGCCGAGTAAGATGCAACTAGAGCAGAAGACCGCCGAGCAGAGAGTATCTCGGATCGAGGAGATTGTTGCTGCGCTCGCAGACACTCCGCATGCCGTGTACAGTATTGCGGTCCACCGCCTCTTCAAAGCAGCAACGCCCATTTTCGCGGGTGAAACTCACCCACTGCACGTGCTCCTGGAGGACAACGTGCTCGGTGGGATTTACGATGCGGTAGCATCCGATTCATCAGAGATAATTCGTTTGCTAGGAAACACGAATCCTCGTCTTCGCATCCTTGAGGTTGGTGCCGGAACTGGTGGTACGACTGCCCGTGCGCTGGAGGCCTTGACCTCTTCATATGGTGAGCGACTGTACAGTCACTACTCGTATACCGATGTGTCGGCTGGCTTCATGAAGGCCGCCCAGGAGCGATTCGCCAATTACAAGAACATCGAGTACGGCGTGCTTGACGTGGAAAAGGACCCCGAGGAACAGGGCTTTGAGCTGGGCAGTTATGACTTGATCATCGCGACCAACGTCATCCACGCAACGTCGAGCCTGAGAACCAGTCTGGGCAACTTGCACAAGTTGCTTAATCCAAATGGCCGTGTCTTGCTTGAGGAACTTACCCCTGAATCAATGATCTTCAACTACATCATGGGCTACCTTCAGGGATGGTGGCTCGGCACTGCAGACAACCGCGTGGACGCGCCTTGGGTCAATCCACAGCGCTGGACTGAGGAGTTCGTCGCTGCAGGCTTCCAGAAGCCTGAATGTATCGCCCTTGACGACACTGCGCCATATCATGCCAATGCCGTGATTATCGCCGCACGCGAACCTAGGAAGATCAAACCAGCTCGAGTGACTCTGTTATGCCATAGCGCTGATGCGCCATACACTGCTGAGATGAAGCAGAGCCTGGAGGCGTGTGGCGTGGAAGTCGATACAGTTGCTTTTGGAGAAGCCCTCCCAGCCCAACAAGATGTCGTCTCGCTCTTGGATATGAGCGAACCCATGTTTCACAGCATGACCGAGGAGACCTTCAAGACTGTTATCGGTTATCTATCGTCGCAAAAGGCAACCATGATCTGGGTGACTCAATCTTCCCAAGTCGGCTGCGAAGACCCTAGAGCTTCTATAGTGCTGGGTCTCTCCAGATCCGCGCGTAACGAGTTGGATCTGCCACTTTTCACCGTAGAAGTGGACACCACCACTTCGAGATCCATCGCCGCTGAAGCTGTCGCCGAAATACTGTTCCGGGCCAAGTCGACTTCCAAGGAACAGGAGTCTGGCGCTCCCGACTATGAATTTGCCATTGCCAACGGTGAAATACTGATCCCTCGACTGCACTGGCAAACGGTCCCTAAGGCGTTTTCCCAACAGAGCACCAAGGAACAGGCAAAAGATGCCAGCACCCGGAAGATCCTCACCATGAAGACTCCGGGTCTCCTGCACACAATGAGTTGGGGCGATGCGAATGTCTCTGATCTGAAGGATGGAGAAGTTCTCGTTGAGACTAAAGCAGTTGGTCTCAACTTCCGGGTACGTACTCTTCCATCTTCTTCGCTTTTACCGGTGTGCTAACATAGGATAGGACGTCCTTATTTCTTTGGGTGTTATTGAGAACAGCCCTTCTGAGATGGGCTTTGAGGGAAGCGGTATCATCCGCGCCGTAGGACCGCAATGCACGCGTTTCAAGGTCGGTGACAGAGTCATGTACCTGGGAAGCGCATGCTATACCACCCTCCATGCAATGAAAGAAGCGTTGTGTGTGGCAATGGACGGCTCTATGAGCTTCGAGCAAGCAGCTGCTATGCCCTGCGTCTACGCCACTGCGTTGTTGGCGCTCGTCAATAAGGCGCAACTCGAAAAGGGACAGGTATGTATCGCAGCGTAATAAAGGGAAGAGCCCTGGGCTAACGAAACCAATGCACAGTCCATTCTCATCCACGCTGCTTGCGGTGGTGTCGGTCTGGCGGCTATCCAAATCGCGCAAATGATTGGTGCCGAGGTGAGTTAGAATGAAATGTTCTGAGGAGAATAAGTGCTAACGTGGGCACAGATATACTGCACGGTTGGCAGTCAAGCAAAGCGGGATTACCTCCGAGAAAACTACGGCATCCAGGACTCCCACATCTTCAACTCTCGCGACTCGTCATTCCTTCCCGATGTCTTACAAGCCACTAACCAGCGTGGTGTCGATGTCGTCCTCAACTCCCTCTCAGGCGACCTGCTAACCGCGTCCTGGAAGTGCGTGGCCGAGTTCGGAATCATGGTTGAGATCGGAAAGCGAGACTTCCAACGGCGCGCCAAGCTCCCCATGGAAGCCTTCGAGGCTAACCGCACGTTCACTGGTCTTGAGTTGCGTTTCTTGACTGAAGCGTATCCTCTCAAGGCCTCGGCGCTCTTGCAAAAATGTGCCGAATGGATTTGTGAGGGCAAGATTGCGGGCCCAACTGTCTCGAACGTGTACCCTGCCGCGCAGATTCAGGACGCATTCAGACAAATGCAAACGGCTAAGCACATTGGTAAGATGGTCATTACAATGCCCGAAGACCCTAGCCAGTTGGGAATGGAAGCAGTCGACTCGACTGTAGCATGCGCACCGAAGCCGACACCATGCTTCCGTCCGGATGGCAGCTACTTGCTTGCCGGTGGGTTGGGTGGTCTCGGCCGATCTCTTGCCACCTGGATGGCAGAGCACGGCGCACGGTCTCTAATCTTCCTTTCGCGATCCGCTAAGAAGGGTCCTGAGACAGGCCAATTCGTAGAGGAACTGGCCTCGCTCGGTTGTCAAGTACTGCTCGTCGCGGGTAGCATCATCAACAAGGACGATGTTAAGAGAGCTGTCGAGAACACCGCTACGGCCAAAAAACCCCTTGCCGGTGTCATCAACTTGTCCATGGTTCTGAGGGATATCGGACTCGAGGAGATGAGCTTTGCTGACTGGAACACGGCGATTCAGCCCAAGGTCCAGGGTACATGGAACCTGCACGAAGCAACCTCGTCCTCCAAGTTGGACTTCTTCGTCCTCTTCTCCTCGACTGGAAGTATTATAGGCCAGTGGGGTCAGGCGAACTACGCAGCAGCCAACACGTTCATGGAAGCCTTCGTTCAGTACCGCCAACGCAACGGCTTGGTCGCCTCTGTTATCAACGTGGGCGTGATGGGCGAAGTCGGTATCGTTGCTCAGAACCAAGAACTGCTTGATCGTCTCAGCCGCACTGGTACGCTCGTCCTTCAAGAACGGGATCTCCTCGATGCCATTGCTTTGACGGTGACAAGATCGGGTCCCTTCGCGGCCCATGACAAGCTCACTACCGGGTCGGACAATACCGTTCACACCAATTACAGCCAGGTGATCCTGGGTCTGAACACCGTCGTACCTATTTCGTCAGCTCAGAGCCGCGTGGCATGGAAGAACGATATCCGCATGAGCATCTACTACAACCTAGAGCAACTGAGCGGCGGAGCGGACTCGGACGGAAAGGCGGATCATAACGCACTGAAGTCTCAGTTGGCGTTGATGTCGGACGAAGAGGGCAAGAAGGATCTCATTGCTCGAACACTAGCCAAAGCGCTCGCCAACTTCCTGCTGAAGGATGAGGACAGCATCGTGCTGGACCGGCCGCTCGAGAGTTTGGGATTGGATTCCCTCGTGGCTATGGAGGTTCGCAATTGGATCCGCCAACAGGTCCGCGTGGAGCTGACCACTATCACTATCGTGCAAAGCCCATCTCTTATGGACTTGGCTGGATTGATTCAACGCAGCATGTCGGAGGGGGGCAACTAGGCCAATATGGGATGATTCCATCGATACGAACTATTTTCACGGAGGTCATTTTCAAGGTTGGTTTTGGAACAGGGTGATTC
Organism: Xylariaceae sp. X3-2; assembly: GCA_028637685.1. Lineage (NCBI taxonomy): Eukaryota > Fungi > Ascomycota > Sordariomycetes > Xylariales > Xylariaceae > Xylariaceae sp. X3-2. Next base: position 175,138 of record JAJFDI010000059.1, read on the forward strand.
GGACGACGAGCATAGCATTGGGGAACAGGCAGCATTTATTGGGACATTGGTTAAGCTTGGATTTTGTGAGGAAGGTCGACGGAGTTAAGGAACAAGGAATTTGAGCTCGTAGCAATGGCATTTATGTACCAGGTAGGTAATCTTGAGTGCTCAGTCAGTTCCGGCCCGTCACGATATTGACGGGCCGCATTCAATAAGGCGTTGCCCAGTCAACACTGTTTACTTCGTTGCATTCCGTTCGCCGCGAATCATTCCTTGGTAGACTCGTTGATACAGCAAAGTCTTCTTCAGACCAGATTAATAACTCATTATATATCAAACATAGAAAAGATATAATCAAACTTCTTCTGTTGCTCACAAGTACACAGCAATATACCACTGGCTCCGATGGCCACCCTAGCACCTCAATAAACAGTCATCGCTGACACTTTCGTAACTCGCGAAACAGTGTTTGGGTGATTGACGCACCCTTCATCTGATTGGAGATGAACCAGGCTATCAGTGCCAATCATGTCTCGCTGCCCGTCCAGAAAGGAAGGGCCCATGTTAACTGCTTATCTCATGAGGCGACGTTTTTGGGCGGAGCATCGCGAGTCCGACAAGGACCGAGACATCAAAGCATTCGGTGCGCTTAAGCCGTGTAATGCCGCTGGTATAGTATATAAACGTTTGCATCAAGAGATGCCATCATAGCGTCCTCAACACAGGCAAGGAGTAAGCGAGAAGAAGCAGAGCGACCCATCGTCTCCGGCGTGACAGCACGTATAGGTACAGCCCAAGCGTAACCGTACATTTTCCATCAAAGGGTTTGAGCTGTTCACTTTGGTTGCCCGAAGGGATGCTGATTTCTTCTCCTTTATCGACATGATCTCGAGATGTCATACCACCGCCATGCTCACCAGACCGCCGCGAAACAAGACAAACAGTCCCGATCCATTTCAGATCTAAGCCATGCAGCGCGACGAACGCGACACACGGTCGGGCCCAGATTGCACTCGAACGGGACAGACAGGACTCTGAAGATCCGATACAAAGGCAGTTATGCTTGGTCGGAATCGTTCGCCAAACCGGGTCCTCCATCAAGTTACTCATCTATCGTCAAATCGACTTAGGCAGCGCTACCTTTCCGGTGTCCTGCGGAAATAGATGCTGTCCCCAGCACCAGGGGCGTCAACGAGATGCGACCTTGAGCCCACCGCCGGCTTAGCGGCTAAGTGGCACCAGCTCGGATCAGCTTGATAAACGCCACAGCCGCATCCCTGCTGCGTGTCACTCTAACAGAATGGACTGTTGGGCTTATGAAAAGGTCGCATATATACTGCTCCGCCTCGAGCATGCGCACGGATCATCGCCATATCGATCAACCTCCTCTTTGCCAGTGCGGACAGTCATAAGTGAGGGAGTGACACGCAGCAACACCGTGCATTAAGGGTAGCTCCCGTTGGGTCCGTACTGCCCAGAAGGTTGCGAGTAGGCCATGCGTATACTGCTGGGTGCCTCTGTCCCGGTAAAAGGGCGGTACGTGACGCCACTCTTTCGCTGAAGCGTCCGGGTTGTTTTCCCGAAGAAAAGTGAATTGTTGGTGTAGAAGATATATATACCTCTTGAGAAGATACCTCTGCGCAGAATTCAACGGGGCGCGAGCCAAGGGGGACCGTGTATGGTGCGTTTGATTTGCGAGGGATTTATGCGGGTCATCTAAGTATTATATAGGACGCCGTTTTAGGGCCTCGGTGCAGGACTGCGTGAGTCGGTGATGACTATGTCCGGGAAAGATGAAGCATGCGCTGTGTTCGAGGATGAAAACAGCCCGATAGGGGATAGGATGATGGTTGCTTCGCTATCCGTGAACACCAGCGGGTCCGACCGAAGTCGGGTTAGGCATGACTGAACCACCTGAACGATGCCGCATTCGCGGGCGAATCAGATGTCTTTGTGAGTGCTGGATCGCACGGACACGGCCTCTCAGTAGGTATGGAGTAGAGCGTACACTCGACGGTGTCCATGTGCATGAAATAATGAACGAGTGGCAAGAACGCGAGTGACCAGGTATCCCAGACGTACGGCTCAGTCTCACAACAACCGTTTCCGATAGGCAATGGTTGGACTGCGGCCCGGCCACAGTCCAATCAAAGTTTGACTCATAACATTAAGAGAGGACTCTAAATGGAGTCAGGCAGAGATGTTGAGTATATACCTATATAAACGAGAAAGGGGGACTTGGATGACTTGCAGCAGGACCAGCGCGTTCCATGTCGAGCTCATTGCGGGTCGTTGCAAGTGACTTGACTCTTGAAGCGGCGCTACACCCTTGTGCTGATATGCACAGAGTCCGTGATGGGTCGAGTTCTGACGGCGGTGTTACAGAACCCTCAGTGTTGTATGGTCATCCATAGATTCGGCTTCCGGCTCAGACGCCGTTGATGAAGCCTGACGGACATGGCCCGCCGCTGTTAAGCTTTTTCTCCCCTCAAAGAAGTTAGCTGATCCGATTGCTTATAGTATATGTCGAAGGAGAAGTGTGCTGGCTTGGGGGGATGGATTATATGACCTATTATATACAAGATGACGAGTGATATTGATGGGAAAGAGGGCGATGGTTGATGTAAAGTGACATGTGCTTGGAATTGTTGTTTGTGAACTCCCACAGTCGCGGGTTATTAGCGTGTCTCGTCTGCCCTGTTGCCCTCTTGTTTGTGAGGTCTAGGCGAGGGACAGACCTCGCTTGCGTAAGACAGCGTAGGGCCGTACGAGCGCAGGTTTCAGTCGCTTAGTAGACGTGATACCTATATTGGTGTTTTCATACCACTAATCGTCTCCCGTGACAGCTAACGAAGCCCTGAACTTGTTTCTCCGGCTTCGTACGGAGATGTCACGCCCCCAACTATCTAACGGAACCTTTGCCAAAGGATGTTTTAGCGTCAGAGAAGGAGCGGGTGTGTGTCTAGAGGTCAAGGAATTGGGGAGGTTGAGAGAGTCGCGTAGTGAGTGACTGCTCTGGAAGGAATCCTTCGGGCGTATAGCAACCCATCCCTTCCCTCGTGCTACTATCGACTTCTAGTAGTAGTAACCCCTGGTGACTCGCGTGTATCGTCTGACCCCTGATAGCGTTTCGCTTTGTATATTTGCTTTGAGGTCATCCCATGTCTACACGGCAACCGGTCCGGGGAAGACCACCTGCTCTTCCATTGATCCTATAGAGATGAGTTAGTTTGCGAAGCACTAGGGGGTATGTCGACACGTACCTGATCACGATCCCAACAGGAGTCCGACGTTCTCCTGACTGATGGTAATCTCAGTCTAGAACTAATGGTGGACGGAGTAGGGAGGAGGATCGATGACATATTCGTCGCACCTCAGTGTCCCAGATCTCAGAGTCAAGCCATCGACTCCTGACGCAATATATATGGTGTTCGGGGTGAAATCAAGCGAAGGGTCTGGGAGGAGGTATCTCCACATTGACCACATCCGAATCTAGATCTCTCTGCAACTCATAACCTTCTCGTCGTCACCAGAGCCGGACGAGTGATACTTTTGGTCCGATTCAGGCCTCAGATAGAAAGAGTCAACAGTCGATTAGGCCGCCGTCGTCTACATCGATGGATGATAACAAGTTGAAGAAGTATACATCACTGCTATTCTGCCAGACTTAAGACCTCCACTAGTTCACCACCCTACAATCCAGGTACCCATTCCTCCGCAGAACAACCTAAACACACTCGGTCGTTATGTCCGGCGCCACATGGGCGTCAACTCCTCTTTCCACTCGTGAATTCCCGGAGAGAGAGACACATTTGTCATTTGCCCGGCGTGATAGCGGTGCCAGCAAAACAGAATAGGGTCGAGTCCGCTGCTGCTCTAGACTCAAAGCAAGCATGGGCTGAAAGCATCGTCATCGAGGGCACTATATCGCGTGAACGTCAAAGATCGAAAATGAGGGTTATGCTATTTTTAATGTAGACCGTAGGGCCGCGAGCGCGGTCCAATCGACGTCAACGACATGAGTCATGGATGCATCTGCGAGCTGCCATATAACGATTTTCTTTAAACAGCTGATGCCCCGGGCATTTTTTGATGGTTGTTCCGCGGTACTACCCTTTTCACAATATTCGTACTATATGCTACTCTCACCATGGCTGCAGATAGGAAAATAGTACTGGTCACCGGTGGTGAGTATCAGGGGCCACCTCCTCAAATCCAGATATGTTATGCTAACACGCGAAAATAGGTAACACGGGCATCGGCCTGGAAATTATCAAGGCTCTTTGCCAGAGTCAGATTCCCTATGAGATTATCATGGGATGCCGAACGATTTCCAAGGGCGAGGGAGCCAGTGAGTGATACCGAGACCCAATTCCTCTCACTGGAGATCGCAAGCGCAAGAATAGCTTAAAAGAGCGAGAATGCAGTGGACTTTTAAAGATGTCGTCCTAGAGATCGTTCACTCACACGTATCCAGTCGCTGAGCTGAAGCTGGCATACCCGCAAACCGTCTCTCTGCTCAGCACAGTGCAGATCGACCTAGCATCAGACGAGTCCCTAGAAAAAGCCATATCAGACATCTCATCGCGCCACGGGTGTCTGGACGCATTAGTCAACAACGGCGGCGCAGGCTTCGACAACGAAATCACCGCAGGTCGCATGTCGATGCGCGAGGCCTTCAACGCCTCCTGGAACGTCAACGTCACCGGCACGCATATCCTGACAACGCTTGCCGTGCCGCTGCTTCTCAAGTCCTCTGATCCGCGCCTCATCTTCTTAGCTAGCGGTACGGCGTCACTGGCTGACACGGAGAGATTCGACACGCCGGCTGCAAGGCTGGGTAATGCTTCCCCGCCCGCTGGATGGCCCAAGCAGTCTTTGGTCTCGGTCACTTCGTACCGGAGCGCTAAGGCTGGGCTCAACATGATTATGCGCGAATGGCGCCGATTGCTCCTGAACGATGGTGTGAAGGTCTGGGCTGTTTCTCCTGGATTCCTGGCTACGAATCTTTCTGGCGTCGGACCGGAGAAGTTGAGACAAGTAAGCACGCACTAAGGATAGACACGACGCGCTTGAGGTACTGACATTGTCGCAGATGGGTGCGCTTGACCCTTCGATTGGAGGAAACTTCATCAAGAATGTCATCGAGGGGAAGCGAGACCATGATCAGGGCAAAGTCATTCGGGAGAATGCGATCCAGCCGTGGTGATCGGGATACTGGAATTGTCCACCTCTTGTTTTCAACATCGCAAGGAGATTTGTTGAACATTTACTTACTCTCTATAATATTTCGTAAGGAGACTCTTAATCTGCTAATGTAAATATTGCTTATGACTGGAATGAGAGACAAAAGTCCCATGCCAAGGTCTGCGATACGCACGCAGTTAATTCGCACGAAGAAAACCAGGTAGACATCTCGTGAACGTGACAGTCTCTGTGCAAGTGTTGTCAACAGCTGAATAGCCGTGGACTCCAAGCGGCTGCCCGAGCAGTGAAACTAGAGAATTTCAACCGGCGCCGCGGGATTTGCCGTGCAACCGTACCGCCACGGCATTATTGTTGTGCCTAGACGAGACATCTAGACGAGAATCCAATCGTGGCTGATCTCGTGACTAGTCGTTGCGAATGATTCGGTCGATGCATCGCTAAGGCGCGGATCAACGGCAGTTACTGCGCCATCATCAACACGAGGTGATGAGTGAGTCTTATGTCAGTCTGTCAGTCTGTCTGTCAGTATGGAGTTATTCATTAAGTCCGATGTCCGCGAGCTATGGGGAGAGTCATTCTCTTTCGTTCGTGTTGAATTCCCCCATCCAGTTGACGATGGGTTCACATAGAGTCAAGACAGTCCCACTCACGACCGAGTGTGACGATAACTCCGAATGAAGGGTAACACTTGGCAGTCTCACTTCGCAGTGCGACGGCGTACTGCATCTGTGATGCCATTGCACTGCGTCTCACTGCGAATCCGTATTGTGTACGTAGTGATGAGGCAAGACGTGTGAGAGCTTTATGTCGTCAAACGCCATCCATGGTCGCCTAGTCTGCAGTCCAAAGTGGTCTTACAGCTAGACGCGATACTGGGCTTGCCGCTTGCATATCCCGATAGACGCCGGGTCATGGGTGGTCTGACCCTGATGGACGGCGATAGAGCATTAGGGGGGCCATCGGCGACATCACATGCAAATGGGCGAGGGCAAGCCAGACGTCATGATGAGGGAAGAATTCCGTTTCTTCGTCCACGGATTCCGGAGATAGGAAGTAGGAAGACGACCTCCTAGTCGGACGGTCTGGCTAGCACCGTGTTCCGTTTTATCGCTCCGTACTGAAGGCAACTGTCCACTGCCAGAACTCGGGGACAGGCCTGCTATTATACGTCGGTACGATTACTGCACTGGGCAGTATAGGCAGTGCACCTATAAGACACTAACTGGCAACGGCTAGCAGTCGGACTCAACGGCGTGAATTCTCGTGAATCTAGCCGAGTCGAGTAGCAGATTTGATTACATATGCGCACTCACACGTGTGTTTAGGACGTGAGCGTGGGCTTGATCGTCCGTACATACGGAATCGGTCCACTGTTTTTCTCGGTTTCGCACGAGCCCACCGACTAAGGAGCCCGACCCATGAAGGGGAGAACTACGGCGACCAGCCCAGAGACCGCTGCCCGCTAAGGATTCCAGCGGGCTGGCTCCCAACTCACCGGTACCAACACGACGACTTACCGATGACTTGATGAAGAATTGTAGACATAATTGTAGTTAACATGATTGAAAAGGAGTTTCTTTGTTGAAGTTGTTAGTTAGTGAGAGAAACCGTAACTAATAACTGTCGAGTTATACGGGATAGCTGCAGGTGAGTAACGGTTCAGTTATGGCGGGACAGTTCTACTCACCAGTCCACGGCCGGCATCCACGGATCTATGCCTTTGCAAGTTACCAACAGCTAGGCCAGGTTAGACTGGTGTACACGTGTAAACTAGAAAACTGACGGCTTGCGAGCCTGAGACTAGATCTATGATCCGGTAATTATACCGTTTCACCTTGTCCATTTCTAGTGAAATACCGGCCTGCTAACAGTATGGACTTCGTTGATGGCCTGTAAGACTAGAACCTCGGAGTTCCATTGCTAACGGCTTTCCCTTCCACGTACGGAATAAAGCCTGGGCATCTGGCAACTCTTTCGAAGCGCGGATGCGCGATGGAACCTCATACTAACACGACTACGGACGCACATTGGCTGCGGGATCAGTTCGAGGAAATCATCGACAAGACTCGCTTAACCAAGTCCGAACAGGTAGTGTAGGAAGTCCGGATTAGTTGCGAGCACAACTGCAGAGTCCAAGTTGAAGTTCGTTACTAGCATCAGGCCCACATACTTCGTACACGATTCAGCATCGGAGTATAGCGACAGGTGGTCGGTAAGCAATCCGTAGCTGCGAGTCTGAGTATCCCGTCGGTATAGACAAACGTAGGACTATAGTATCGAGAGATCACCTGCCATGCCTCCCTACAATCCAGGATTAGAAAACAACAACACCAGCTACATCTCGACAGAGGTCCTGGCTAGTAGCGACGGCACTCCCAGCCGAAGATAGTGTACGAGCCCGGTACTTTATAGACGTACACGCACTAGGTACCTTACGTACGCACGCCGACCCCCTTGGCCCTTGGCTCTTGGCCCTTGCCCGATGAAAAACGGTAGTAAAACACTGTACGCTTGACTAAATAAGGGTCCTCATCCCCGGGACCTCACTAGCAACGTCTTCTCGGTTCGCATATGATTCCCTTCCCATCGCATTACTTGTAGGAACTGCAACCTCCTTTCCTCCTCTTCACTCCCATCCGTTGATCTCCAGGGAAGAGGCACCATCAACTGTCGCTCGTTTCTGGTCTTGCGGTCTCACGTCTCTCTGTACATTTTATTCCTGAGATCGATTTAATCTTCATACTCTTATATGGCGATACATAAGCCCATCTAAATTTTTTATTTATTATTTCTCATCTTGCATATACGTTTTCTTCTTTCCCTGCTTGGCATCAACCACAGTCAGTCCCGAGACTGGCTTTACCTCTTAATCGGATTCTCACTCCCTCAGGATAATACCCAACCCCGCGAACCGAATATCCCTCTCTTGCCCATCATGGCCTTTGCCGATAAATATACCCGGAAGCCCATCACGGACATCTTCACCAGTGACACTGATATCGATCGCCGACAATGTACACGAACCGTGCCCATGAGGGCGCTCCTCCTGGCCCCAGGACGCACAGGAACTGCTTGTACGTGAAACCATCGATGTTTGATCATCACTCGAAAGTCGCACACCAAGCGACGAACGGGCCGACTCGCAAAATGAGCGTGTCACGTTGCGAGCCGAGAAAATGTCCAAGGAAAAATAACTAACAGAGAGAAATGCAGCTATGCGAGCCGCCATGAAACAGCTTGGCTTTGTCGACACTTACCACATGATGAACTGCTCCATAGAGAACCCGCCAGACGCGCTCCTCTGGATGGACGCCCTGCGCGCCAAGTATGACGGGATCGGCGAGTTCACGCGCAAGGACTGGGACAAGCTGCTCGGCAACGCGCAAGCCGTGTGCGACTGGCCGGCCTGCGCCTTCGCCAAGGAGCTGATCGAGGCGTACCCCGAAGCCAAGGTCATCATGACGACGCGCGAGGTCAACTCGTGGCACGCGTCGACGACGAAGACGGTGTACTGGCGCGCGACGGACCCGGAGCTGCGCTGGCTGTCGAACTTCAGCTGGGCCGCCAAGATGTACTACCCGATGCTCAAGAAGTTCTTCGACTGCTTCTTCGAGGGCGACTTCCCGGGCAAGGGCAAGGACATCTTCACGCGCCACTACGCCGACGTCAAGAAGATGGTCCCGCCCGAGCGGCTCCTCGAGTACCGCGTCCAGGACGGCTGGGGACCCCTCTGCGAGTTCCTGGATGTGCCTGTCCCCAAGGACGTGCCGTTCCCCAATGTGAACGACAACTCGGACTTCATCACGCGGTCGCGGAGGCGGAACCGGAACCAGATGTACAACGTGGCGCTGCAGGGGCTGGAGATCCTCGCCTTGGCGGCCGTCTCGTTGTATTTAATATTTTACGTCCAGGACTCCATGTTTTCATGAGAGCACCCTATACCAAAAAAAGTTGGGTGAAATATGAAAGAAGAAACAATACGCGAACTGCCTTTTTCTTGGAAAAAAATATGAAAGGAGAGGGCGTTCAGGGGGGGCGGTACGTAACGGAATGTTCGCTCCTCTTCATGTGATGGTGCGACTTGCGCTGGGTCGCGGCGCATCGCTGCAGATTCCGATAAGATGAGACAAAGACAAGACAAAGACAAGAGAAAAAAAAGAAAAAGAAAAAAGGGGAATTCATAAATGGTAATGATATATTTTGCGAAAAAGCAGCGCGAGCTACTACCCTTTTTATCCTTGGCATGCATATATTTTACTTATATTTTACCTACTGTCAACCTGCGAAAGTACTGCATAGTCGATGGACGATATGATAATATCCAGTACCGTTTGCTTGGATGTGTCTTGCCTAGATAGTTGTTACACGGCGTCGATGAATACAACAGCATTGCAAGCAAGCGAGCCTTGACTGAGTCCCTCGTCTGGTGCGACGAACACCTTCAAGTTCGCGAACGAGTCTGCAAACACCGTGAGATCTTCGTTAAAGGGTGGTGACTTTACGCTCAACACAACATGGTCAACCCCTGAATCTGATTATGCTTAACCTGCAGCATTTCAAACGGGAACGACAATTGGTAGAAGGTTAAACGAGCCGCGCCGATCGTCTCTTCACGAGCGAGGATCAGTTCCCGAACCGTCAACTCAATTCCCATCCTCGAGTTGCCTCATCCAGACGGGCGAAACTCGGCTTGCCTATTGGGAAGGATTTCGACGTAACGACCCTTATGCAAGGGGACGGTACCTGGTTCGATCCTTGGGACGAGAGGTCGGGCTTGCGTACGTAGACCCCAGTGAATGAGATTACCAGTTCCAGGGGAAATACGGAATGCGACCTCATTGCTCAGAGCAACGAGGAGAAGAATGGTAGGGTCCCCAACGGGGTACGAGTACAAACGAGTTGTATATTTTATCCTGATTTCTCAACAATCAATGCAGGTACTTAATTGCGTGTTTTTAAGATCGGCATCATCGGCATAAGGATTCGTATTTATCTACTCGTACTTCGGTTTATGCGGACGCGTAGACTCGGTGATGGGTGGTTACGGAATAAACAATCTGAATAAACGGTCTGGGACTCAAAACGGCCAATTGATCCAAGTGCTGAGAATCCGTTTCATTATTTTGGCTGTCGATTTGCGAACTACAGCAGTTTCAGAACCAGGCCTACAGTCGGGCCATGACATGCATCGGTTAACGACGAGACATGAAACGAAGGCTTCAAACGTCGAGGCCTGAACCGGGCCGAGAGACCCTTTCTGGCCTCAATGTCGATCCGATTGGTTCGTGGTCGCCGTTGGGAAACAGACCCGGTGAATTACATAACGAGAATTGGAAGAAATCATCAGATTCAAGAGGTCTTTTTTCTGCTCTGAATTTAGCCGGTGGTGGGAAGTTAACGGACTCGTTATGCGCTATGAAAAGAAATGGTTGCGCTAGATACGCGTACACGACTCACTATCCTTACCCGTCTAGATCCGGTGGATTCTTCTGCCACGATCAGTCTGCTAGGTAGGTATACCAACCTGACAATGTCATACGTACTTGTTACCCAGAATATTACTGGTGGGGGAGTTTGTGCTGGCGATTTTCTTGTGAACCGGCCGGCAGTTCTCTTCCTCACCACTCTCGAGCAGGGAAGAATATACCCTCACTTTTCTCCCGCTTGTAAATAATATCAGATCGTAATGATCTTTTTTGAATCATAATAGTTAAGAAATAATAACATCGCCTCACGGCCCTAATCATATGCTTATCCAACATTAATCTCACTCATCTTCCTCCTCCAAATCTGCATCCTCCCTCCTCATTTTGACCTACCATCATGGCCAGGTCACGGGCCTCAACAATAGACCGGCACGATGCGAGAACAACATCCCGCCACCTCGACACAGTTCCGGAGTCCTCCTCCCTAACACCCCCCGACGCCTTCGACCCGATGGACTCCGACACCGACACCGAGCCACCACCACCACCCCCGGCGCCCCGGCAATCCCCCTCCAACGGCCCCGTAACATGGATGTCCCTCCCGCGCAAAGACCAACTCGCCATCCTCTTCCTCTGCCGCCTCGTCGACTTCCTGCAAGTCGCCTCCCTCCAAGCCTACGTCTTCTACCAGCTCAAGAGCTTCGACTCGTCCCTCTCAGACGCCCAGATCTCGAGCCAAGCGGGGCTCCTGCAGGGCGCGTTCACGGGCGCCCAGGTCCTGACGGCGTTCCTGTGGGGAAAAGCCGCGGATGCGAGCTGGTGCGGACGTAAGAATGTCTTGATTGTGGGACTTTTTGGCACGGCGATTTCGTGTCTTGGGTTCGGGCTTGCGACGAGTTTTTGGAGTGCTGCGTTTTGGAGGGCTGCGGGCGGCGCTATTAATGGGACGGTTGGGATTATGTGAGTTTCTCTGTGAGGGGTTTGGGAGGCTTGGGGACTAATTAAGGACAGTCGGACTATGATTGCTGAGATCACGGTCGAGAGGAAGTATCAGTCAAGAGCGTTCTTGATCTTGCCTATTAGTTTCAGCGTGGCGAGCACTTTGGGTCCTTGTAAGTCCTCACTTCGCGATCTTGGAGATGTACGGCTCTAACTTGTCAAAGTGATGGGTGGTGTTCTGGCCGACCCGGCATTGACGTTACCCGGTCTCTTCGGTGAGAGCGCAATCTTTGGCTTCGACTGGATCGCGAAATACCCCTATGCGCTCCCGAGCTTAATCAACACATTCACCCTGACCATCACAGGCCTGATCGTCTTCCTCGGTCTGGAAGAGGTATGTCGCCAACCCCCTCCCCTATCCCAAACTAACACTCCTAGACCTCAATCAAACGCCGCCACAAATTCGACCTAGGTCTGCACCTCGCGCGCCGCTGGAAATCCAGCATCCTCCGCCGCCCAGCCGAAGACGGCTACTACAAACTCGACACCTTCGTCGACCCCGACACCCCCGCAGACCTAAACTCCATCGAAAAATCCGTCCCGCCCCGAAAACGCGTGCTCAAAACCCTCCCCTTCCACCGCGTCTGGACCCGCAACGTAATCTTCACCCTCGTAACAGAAGCCCTCTTCGACTTCCAACTGGGCGCCTTCACGAACCTCTGGACCCTCTTCCTCTCCAGTCCGCGCGCCACGGCGAGCGATAAACAGGATTTACCCTGGGTCTTCACGGGCGGTCTCGGCATGCCTGCCGCGACTGTCGGGTTCGCGACCTCCATTCTGGGTGTAATGGGCATGCTGTTGCAGATCTTCGCGTATCCGGCTGTTCATGCGAGACTTGGAACGTTGCGTGGGTTTAGGTACTTCATGGCCTTGTTCCCGGTTGCGTATTTCCTCGCTCCGTACCTTGCTGTCCTGCCCTCGCCGACGGCGCCGCCGGCGCCTGCGTCGGGATTGTTGGTTTGGTTGTATATGGTGCTTGTGCAGGTGTTCCAGGTCATGGCGCGCACGGTTACCTTACCGGCGAGTATTATTCTGTTGAACAATTGCAGTCCGCATCCGAGTGTGCTCGGTCTCGTGCACGGATTAGGCCAGAGTGTTTCTGCGGGATTCAGGACTGTGGGACCGGTTGTGGGCGGATGGTGGTATGGTGCCAGTCTGGAGGCGGGTATGGTTGGTGCTGGGTGGTGGGGGATCGCGCTTGTTGCGGCGTTTGGGTGTGCGTCGAGTTTTTTGATATATGAGGGGAGTGGACATGATATTGTGCTTGAGGGCGAGGAGGAGGAGATTCCGTGATAGAGTTGCGTTTTGGTTTAGAGCATAGCGGTCTTGCATGAGACAGCGATCACATAGATTTTGCATATCATGATGTTTGGGTTACCCCTTTTTCGAAGTGTGTGTTTGTTGCTTCTGTTGTCTTTTCTCAAGATATGGAATCCATTGTGAGTTTCTGTATATTACCGACCCGTGTCAAGGAACCGTGAGTCTGATGAGAACACAAAACGTCATTGTTCGTGGAACTCTACATCTGTTTCTACATATGATGGATTTCTTGCTTCACTAAACTGGTGAGGACCTCCCGGGTAAGTCCCGGGTAGGTACCACCGTGTTGGCATAGTGAATAAGGTTGACATGCAATGCTACGACATATTCCTTGAAGGTAAGACGAACTCAGGCACCAGTACTGTTCCTAGGTAGATTAGGACTTGCGGATCAATTTCAACGACAAATTGTGACTCGTTAGATCGGATATCAGCATCACTCGCAGTAGCATGCCGTGCATCCAAGACAGCCACCATAAGATTCTTGAAGAGAACACCACAAATCCGTACCCTGCCGCCATCCCTCCAGGGAGCAGCCGCCCTTGTCAACTCGTGGACAACGAACGCAAGGCTCTAATCTCGGGTATCCTCCGTAACCGCGTTGACGCCTGGCTAGTTCGTGCCTTACCCCTATCCGCGCCCGGTAGGTCAATCCACCATGTCCTGGATGTGCCGACACGAAGACACGAGAGAGCTCATCTATAATGTTTTATCCCTCATATTTGAGTTTTCCCGTCACGCGCCGAGAATGGGCCAACTCACTACAGCTGGACTCGGCAAGAAGCCACTGTCAAGAGTTACGGGATGCTATTGAGACGCACCGATAGGACAAGATCGCGCTGATCTCGCTTCTGGAGACGTCTCGTGCTTCGTGTCATCATAGCAGCGCACTAGATATCCTCGTCTCAACGTCATGAAACAAGAGTTGAATCCTCTGAAGAGTTGGTCGAAAACAGATTCTTCGAGTACGGCCTTCATCTAAGCCAACCCCGGCCGCTTCGCGCTCCGCTCCTTAGATAGAGGTTTCCGGCGTACAGTCGTCTTACCTCGAAATACGATCGGACGTCATCGCTCTCTGAAACCAAGTAGAATATCCGTCAGTTCCATGTATAGGCTTGAGATCATCATAGCTAATGTATTAGCCTTCCAGGCCTCTTCGTTTCAGACAAGCCGTCATCAATTCCACGTTTGGTCCCTTGGCTGTCGGGACCATCTGGTCACACAAGATCCGGCAATAAATGGATCTTTCTTACCCCAGACGCCGCACATAAGCTTCTACGTTGACATGTGAGGCTGTGTTTCTGGGGATCGGAGAATTATATGAGTATCCTGGACTTGTTGGTCTGATAGGTTGACAGTTAACCTCGGGATACCGGGTTCCCGTAGGTGTTCATTTGTTGTTATTTACCGATCTCATTGCTGCCTATTTATATATTAGATGGAGTCAATCAGGCAAGGCAACGAAGGTTGCCTGAATCTGGTATCAATTGGGACTTATACGCCCCAGAGGAGGGCATCGTCAGGGAGGGTTTGTCATGCGCAAGGTGCTGGTCGATTGTTGAACTTCCAAGTATGATTGAAGTTGCACCATATTCAACATACGTAATCCGTAAGATCTGTCGATCTGACAATCTCTTCTCAGAAACACCCATGTCATCCGTGTCAACTGATCAGCGCCTCAGATTGTTACAGCCGGTTCAGAGTTTGCTGGTTTTTGAAGACATGTTCTTAGTTCAGGGGCTATGAGGTCAGCATGGAATATGTTGATATGTTGTGACTTAGAATGGTCGAATATTCCAGAACTCTGCCACTCGGGAATCCCACTCGAATTCGAAGGGAGCTCCCGTCGATGATAGCCTCTTTGGGTCGGGTCGAATAACCGCATGCACAGAATTCATATGTTGGTAAGATATGCAAGGTACTCGCACATTGTAGCCTACCTGTCAACAGCAGCAGCGTGAATGTTGTAACCAATGGCAACAGATGTTGAGAAGCACGATTCAGCCTACGAAGGGTGCGGCAAGTCGAATTGTTCTCGACGTAAGTGGCTTTGCCCCTATTTGAGCCAGTTGGTGTATCTTGCTGCGTTACGCGGTCCAACTGCATATGCCATCCGGTAACGACGCAGTAAGCCTCGCGGAGATAGGCCGGTTACCTACTTTGGCAATGCCAGAGAATCCAGACCATGCCGCGCATCTTAGATATAATAGCGTGCTGCACGGAATATGACATTAGTTGACATACGAGTAGATGTAGTCGCATGTAGTTGTTACGATCGAAGAGAGAGACGCCGCAAGCGAGCAGCCAAACCAGAGCAATGGGTGCCCAATGATGTAGTTCAGCCCTGGTTAAAACACAGCAGTGCGGGGGCGTCGTATCATTATACACGATACACGACGGAAGAGAGGCTGGTTGGTCTGGCTATCTGGGGCCGAATTGTCCGGGAGGGGCGCCGGTACGGCGGCACAATGTCAATGGAGAGATATGATGCAACCTATCGTGGAGATTCTGGCCATGGAGCGTTCTGGTCTGTCTGGAGATTGGCGTACTGGCGACGATCCAGGCTTCAGGTTGGTTAATGCAGGTTGTCTATCGTGCTCCCTTGATGCAGGTGCAGACCGCCGTTACCTCGACGTCAGTAACAAATGATTCATTTCAGCTGAAGAGATTCCTTGACATGGAGTCCTGAGGTGGGCATAATCATAGGCCGCGGACCATCTGAATGTAAGTAAGATCCTGGAGACGTATTGCAGAATACCTAACCAACAATGTAACGGTCGTCATAGATGTCACATAGGTAAGGCACCCAAAGAGTCAAGACGCAGTGTCATACCGAAAGTACGGACGGAAGTGTTGAGCAGGTCGGTGGGTTGGTGAGTGGTTCACATGACGAGTGTCTCATTGACGAGGCGAGCCGAGGGCTGTGAGGATGATCGATCTCCAAAGCCGGAGGTGATTCGAGATTGGCCAATTGCATGAGACGGTAGGGGAGGGAGCGGTTACAAGTGCTACCGCATGCACAGCATTGAAAGGTCAGGGACTTCTCCCCAGCCTGCTTACTGTCTGTACCATTGCAACTGACAGGCGATAGATAACTAGGGAAGACTCAGCACATGATTAGGAAACCGGGGCGATGACCTGAGGGGAGAACAGACAAACGCATTGAAGGCGTCCAATAGAACGGTTCTCCATGCCATTCTCGCAGTTGCAGATGATGCTGGGTTCGAGATCGGGGTGGACTTACGATGTACGGAACACGGTTGTGTGCACGGAATAAGGGGAGAGTGATTCTGCTAGGAGGTAGATATTCTTTCCATGAGCACTGGTGGTGAGTGGTGCCGATTACTATATAAAGATGAATAAGAAGTCGGATGACGATGACCAGCTGGTAGTAGTAAAGATGCAGGTCGGGAGGCGATGCGAATACGGGCGTAGTAAGAGAATGCATACTGTGCTTACGTATTCCGCATTCCGTAAGGCACCAGCTCGAGTCGGCCCGCGAATGCTGTGACGGGCTGTAAATGCAGAGGTCCAACAGAATAATACCGCGCGTCATTTGTAGGTACCTGACCAGGCAGCATTCACAGCCTCAACCAGTACTGATGGATTCGAGCATAAGAATCACCATTAATTCTCTTCCAAGCTCTGTGGATTATATTTGATCACAAAAGCGCAAAAAATCCTATATTTTTCAGCAAAGAACGAAAGGACTGACGGTGGTGATGGTGACAATAGAAGTACCCAGGTGAGGTACATGTACCTAAAACAGCGGGCCGTCAGAAGATGCAACAGACCGAATTTATTTGGGAGGCTGGCACCCGCTGCGATATCTTCTAACGCCGACCAGGTCGACCAACAGGTGGGAGACGGCACAAGCCCACGAGCCCACAACTGGAGCCCACAAGTCAAGTGCTTATCTGATCATATTCGTCGGCCGTCCTACCCCACGACGAGCGGGTTTCGCTTTGGTTGGTTGTTATTTTTTCTGTCTTTTTGCACTAGGATTTTAGATCGGTCGAGCAACCCCTCCTCGACCTGGCATCGTCAGTTCAGGATTTGTACAAAGTCTTGCTTGTCTCGAAAATAGACACCGATAGCAGCGCCATGATCTCCGATTGAGGAGTTCCTTTTTCGGTTGGCTGTTGTTGTCGAGTTGCGACTTGAGACTTGCGACTGAAACCGAGCACGAAGCACCAAAGATGGCAACCCGAGGCTTACCAGTTACCACCGCATGTCTATTCCGTAGGTGAATAGGTATCTCTCGAACAGTCGCGACGGTTTGCATGTGCATGCGCATACAACTTATTTTCTTCTTTTGATTGAGTGTCTGCAGACGACGACGAATCCGGGACGTACTTCGTGCACTTGACCGTCCACACAAGCATACCTACTGGTAGAAGATGGACAAGATAGAAGTGCATATTCAGTACTTTGTTTACATCTCAACGTGCGGCTTCACTTGCACGCAACTGGTGTCTTCTCAGCGCTATCTGTAACTGTGATGGTTGTTTTGAATGGGCGCTGATGATCGACCTGTAGGAGCATTTTGTAGATTAGCTTCACTTTTATAGACATCAGATGCCGGTCATCCTGTTAGCGCATCCTCGACCTGACCAGGGACGTTGACTCGACGACCCGCGACCGGGCCACCACTTCCATGTCCCAGATGTACCCTGTCGCTACTTCCTGACTCTCACCGAACCGCCACCATTCTACCTTCCCGGTTTGTAGCGCCCAGGTACTCGACTTATACCCGTTCCGTACCAGCAGCGCCATCGCCACTGCCCTCCGTCCACTTTTCATCCATCCTCACTTCCTCATTCTCCCGCAAGCCTTCGTACCTTCTTCGTACTTACGCGCTCTTATTGTCTGCAGACAGACTGCGGCTCTCTGCTTCCAAGCTTCTCGGCCAGTGCACGTGTAGACATTATTAGTTGGCGACATCCTCTCGCGCCCATCACGGGACGCCCTCACTTTCATCAACTATACTACCTACTTCACTACTTATTTACATACCACTTTATTCTGTACAAGTAAATACCTAGGCATCATCATCATCGTCACTTGACTGACCGCCTGCCTGCCGCTGCGACTTCTTACCGAAAAAAAGGTACTTAACCCACTCTCTCCATCCATCCATCACCTCGACGGCGCATTTCATAACGCCTGACGCCTGACGCCACACAGGCACTTTCGCATCACACTATTTTCACTGCCTACCTACCACTATCTCCTACTCACACACACTACGTATTCCGTAGTATTCCCTCCCATCACACTAATTCAGTAGGCCCACTTACAACTCACTTACTTACTCACTTTCTTGCGCCCGCAGAAGAATATTCACCTACCCATCTCTTTTGCGCTTCGTCTCAGCAAGCGCGAACCACCACACCTCCAGCGCGGCATCGCGACATCACGTTGGATCGAGGGTCTCTCACGATATAACTGACGTCGTGCCCGCCTCCTTCTACTGTGCTTCGGCTGAGCTGCCGTCAAAAGGACGCGATTATCGCAACTACCCATTAACCCACTACTACTAGAGAGCATTTGAGCAACTTTGCGCCCAAGTTGCCAATATGAACGGTGCAGCGGACACGACATCTGCTAACTCGGGTGCCCCTTCACCGGCACCCACACCCGATACCGTGTCCAACCCGGCAGTGTCAAGCAACGTTGACACTGCTAACGACGTCGTTCACGAGAACGGAACCCAAACCAACGACACCCCACATGACAAGAACGATAACGACAACGACAAAGCCGCCGACACCGACGCCGACACCGACGCCGCAGCCGCAGCCGCAGCCGCCGTACCCTCATCCGCGCCGTCGACCGTCGTTCCTGTTATGACTGGTGCCAACGGAAGCACCAAGAAGAGAAGGAAAGACGGCCTCAAGCCCATTATCAAGACAGACGAATCATCTCAAGAGTAAGTTATCTCATGGTACTTTTTCGCATTGAGCATTTCCATTGTCTTTTGTTTACGCACAACGGCGCAACCGTTTCCATTCTCTCTATTTCGCTTCATCAATGTGTTCCCTGCGAGCGTTCCTTGCTTTTCTTTCATTTTCTTTTGTTTCCTCCTCGCATGCGACTGTACGCTCTGCAGCCAGAGAGTCAAAAGCCATGTTGAGTCGAGGCTTGGGAGACTCCATGCTCTGCCATGGGCCGGCGCGTTCGATAGGTAGGGGCAGTCGGGCATCGAAACGACTTCGCAATCCACCCGGCGCTTCCGTCATCTTCCACTTGGCTGTGCTGCCAGGAAGCCTTGGAATGGCGGGGTCGAGTGGCCACGGCCTAAGGCACGGCCACATTTGCCTGGACTGGAGAATCGCCAATCGCCAACTGTGACGGGGGGCGGGGAGGCAAGTGGATATGGACCTCGACGACTCCCCTGTCGCTGGCCGCAAAGCCCCACGATAGCAAGCTACCCTTTTAGTACACACACTTCATGCCTCCATTCCTACGATACCTCTGGGACCCTCTCCTACCTTGAATGCTCAGGTGATACCTCACTCATCTGATAATCGGGTGACGGAGCCAGTCAGCAGACTGAGAGAGAAGAAACCCCTCAAGATCCTAGACGACTCGAAACAAACAAACACTTCGAGAGCGCAAAACCACGTGTCGAAGCCGGCGTGCTATAAAGAGGTACCAAGGATTACACGAGCGAGCAGCCAAGACGATAACGTCATGGCAAGATGCCAACCCAGCGCTCTATGTCTTGAATTCTGCCCAATTATTGCACAAAATCGCAAAAATTGGGTTGAGCTTCGCTTCAGGTAGAGGCGAAGCTTGAGCGAGCAGACGGGCATTGTTGTTGTT